>JAJLZW010000066.1:0-39173 GCA_030572435.1 Candida labiduridarum
CGGGTCCCCCAGACCCCTAAATACTTGGGGGAACAGTCGCCCCAAATGAGCCCACCCCGACGCGCCGAATTTGGTGCGATTTCGGGAAAACCCCAAGGGACGGGGAACCCCGGCACGCTGAAAAAGCGTGATTTCCGGGGGAAAACCGACCAAGGGGAACCCCGGCACGCCCAAAAAGGGTGATTTCCGGGGAAACCCCGAGGGAGGGGAACCCCGGCTCGTCCAAAAAGCGTGATTTCCGGGGAAACCCCCGAGGGAGGGGAACCCCGGCTCGTCCAAAAAAACGTGCCCGGGGCCTAAGAATGTAGAAAAAACCGAATAAGGGCGAACTGCTGACCGTTTGTTTTCTAATTTCTAAATCAAGTACCAAATCACGTGAAAATGCAACTAAAAGTTTTAGAATTGCGGTTGCTTGGTAATCCTGCAATAGCAACCAAACAGAAAAAGAAATTGTAGGTGTGTTTAGAATTTAGAATGGTGTCGAAATGTACATGCTCTCTTCTGATGAACACATATGTTTAATCGGATTCACTCCAACGGAATGTAAACTTATAGCGAGATAACCCATTGTTTAACCGAGTAAACCCAGTACACACCAGCAATTATTACAAGTGGCGTCGATTTCACGATTATATGAGATATTATTTCATTTACTGGTCAACTTCTCCTCATTCCGGTGATGTTTTGTCAAATAGTATTCAATATGATGGTCCTGTTCAAGAATATTTTTATGTACGATGCTCCTGGTATTTCTCATACGCAATATTTTACCACTATTATCATCACTGCTTCTAATGATTCCATGGTTAGTTTGACTAGTGTTGCAAATATCACTACTGATAGTGCTGGTTATTGAAATACAATCTAGTTCCATGTTTTCCAGTTTTATTTTGTCATGCTTAACCGAGTTATCTACCATCGAATCATCATCCTTAGCTCCCTCCCACTGATAGTTCCTCATGAGTGTGTTGTTTCGAATGTCGGTTAATCTATTATTTACAACTTCAAATGTTGTTCAATTGCCACTACGAACATAGAGTATGAATTAAGATGCATTTCACTTCCGCTACAGAAAGGTTCATTCTAGCGGTTCCATGCAGCTTTTCATTGTGTGTGTGTGTGTGTGTGTGGTGCAGAACATCCTGGTTGATTTATCCGCTGTTATGAGAGAACATTTGGCGCAAGTATGACAATGTCCTTTCAATTCGAGTCTTGCACTTGTTCTTGATTCAAAGAAACAAGGCTTGTTCATCCAAATAGAAGGATTCAGCAGTCAATACTTGCCAAGAAACGACATCATTACCATTTTTCTTCACATTACTAATTATGATCGAGTTAAATTATAAATATCGTCTATTGTTTGGGTTCAAATGTGGTATATATTGGTTCCTATTGGCATATGGTCAAGTCATGTTGATTTGGAACTCTCGAATATCGAAGTTCAAACTTTAAAAAAGTCTAGATCTAACTGAAAATTGGAAATAGAGAAGACAATAGATAACGGTTAGAAGAAACAAAAATTGATTACTCTTCAAAAAAAAAATTAATCTGCTGAGAATATAGCAAATTGTGGATGCATATTAAATGATGAGCTTTACACTGTTATAGATCTTCTTTTTGGTTGTGGTTTCCACTTACGTGCAGTTTGCATAATTGAACCTTGATTTTTTAGATCAAACAATATACTTTCTTGTCTATAGTCGGTGAACAACCGAAGTTTTATAGAAATATCTCTCTGAACACAATATAAAAAAACAAAAGGTTGGATAAGAATCCACGTGGTTCTTATGAATGAACACTCCCAATACTCGTATAGTATATCTCTTTATTGCAATATGAGAGTCAGAATGAAAAATAACGTCGTGTGGCACAATTGCACATTAATAGTAGCTGTTGGTTGTATTTGTATGACCAGTTTGGTGCGAAGTTTATTTGTCCACTAATATGAACAATACTGTCGCACTTGTACGAAAATTAATGTCCACTCATACGAAAAAAAAAAAGTAAAAAGACTTTAACTACCACTGTTACAATTACAACTACTACAACTTCTACTGCTACTACTAACACTACTACAGTCGTTTTTTGTTTCTTTAATTATTTTTAATTCCCGCAAATGGTTTTTGTATTTAAATAGACTAAGAGCTTTCTTTTATTTTGCAGTAAGTCACTGTCTACTCTGGACTATCAACTGTTGTTCCTCTATTGGTGTCTTATTGATATCAATGAATAGAGCGAAATTCACACATGTACAAAAGAATCTTGTCTACTTTTAAGGTGTATACTTGTTTGATTCCCGTTGAAATCATTTGCAACCATTCTGATCAAATAACAAAATAAATCAATAACCTTCATTTATTTTATACCAACATAACCTACATCCAATTTCTACTCATCAACCATCATCAACATTATCAAATTTAAGAACGAGATATTTCCCATTTAACATCAACAATACTAACTTCTTCATTTGTCTTTTCATCAACATCATACCATTCATCATCCACACTTAAATCCACTTCATCAAACTTTGTCCCCGATTCCAACCCAACACATTTAAATTCCCCCAAGGGAACGAATTTCAAAATATCCAATCCTCTACTATCAATTTCCAAAATATTCACAAATTTATCCTTATCATTCTTTTTTTCACTATCTTCAATGGTATATTTTAAACCTGTTGGATTGATAGATACGCTATTTTCATATTTACATTCTTTACATCTAATTACTAAATTTGCACTTCCTCTTGAACCGGAAATTTCGTGAGTTTCAAATGAATTGATTTGGATTAATTTATCATGGATTGTACGACATTTGGTGCATTCAATTTCGAAATTGAAATAATAGGGCGAGTCTGTGGTGTTTTTTGGTTCTAAATCGGTGACGTTGTTCAATTCAGCTTTTACTTTTAGGAAAAATTTCGTCATTACTACTACTATTATAGGAATTGATATATTAGGAAGGAATGAGTGTGAATGGTTTGGACTGGGATGGAGTGAACGATAGGTGAGATTTTTTTTTTTTCGTTGTTTCTATGATGATGAATCAGGCTAAAAATAGTCGTGTCTTTCCTCCTACGTCCTGTAGAAACATGGCCGCACTGATCCGCCCATCTCTCGCCAAAAATTAGGACCGCCGCATTGCAATAACCTAGAGGATAGAAATGGGATAATAATATAATAGTATAAGTATAAAGTAATCATGTAGGATATAATAAGAATGATGACAACAGATGAGAGAAATCTTATATCAAAGTTTAAATGATTATGAATTGGTTCTGCAAAATAAATAAACCAAAAGAAAGCTTATAATTTTCCCAAGCTGGTCAAATGCATACCACTCCTATACACTACAAAAACACGCGATAGACACACACACACACACATACACACACATTCGTTCATTCATTCATTTCACAAATCATCAAAAGCTCCAATCGGTAAAACACATAGAGCTGACCGACCCTACTATAACAAGAGCAAGAACAAGATCGCGTCATTCAAAATTCTATCACCAAAAAGTCGTGTACGTTTAAATATCATCTGAATTATGATAAGAGATATAAATAGTAAGAAGAATATATTCATACATACATACAGATATGTATGATATACGAATAAAGAGTAAACCTAAAATAGAGACCAAAAAAAGAATATAATCCATAGATTGATTCTTCATTGCATTTCCACAATAACCCAACTAACAAATAACAACAATAAAAAAAAAAAATTCCATGTAATGAATATCCATTTGTACGAATAATAACAATAATAATAAATGATAATAAATGATGATAATAAAAACTTAATCAATACTTCCAAGGTAAATTCACAGCAATAATAGTAATACCAAACAGCTATGTTATTCATTTTCTGTTTCATTTTCATTTTCTGTTTTATTTTTTTTTTTTTTTGATTTTTTTATGCTTTTAGAAATACTAAATAAATAATGAATATAAATTCATCTTCATCTCTTTCCGCTTTATATGATTAATTATAACAAATAATAATCACCAAATAAACCAATTGAAGCAATCAAGAAACTAATACTTGAAATATATTTACTTAAAGTATAACCCGATTCAATTTTTTTCAAATCTTGAATGATTTCTTTCTTGATCAAGATATTTTCAACTTCTTGATCAACTTCAATTTCTTCAATGGATTTTTCACATTGTTGTTCACCTTGTTGTGGTTGATGTGTTTGTTCTGGTTGAACTTGTGGACTTGAAGGATGGGAAGAATTTGGAGTAGAAATACCTGATTCATCAGAAAGATGAACGTATGATTTACCCAATAGAGAATCAGCAGATGTTACCTTACTGATGATTTCATATTCTGGATCATTAGGTTCATTACTTTCATGAGTTGAAGATGTAGTTGTAGTTGTGGATGTTGATTTTTTATCATCGACTTTACCAGCCTTTGATGCCTTTGAGGATGACACAACCGAATTTTGGGATAAAATATTCTCTTCATAATTCCAATTATTGTAATACAAAGCAAGTAAACTCAAAGGAGCACCAATAGAAGCATAGATCAAATATGGATGTTTTTCATGACTTGGAGCATATCTAAATGCCAACGTAAATAATCCAGTAGATAAAGCAGTCAAAACGCCATTAATCAAACGATTTTGGGATATGGTGGTCTTAAGATTGACAAGTTTCTTATTGAAATAATCAATTGAACTACTATTAAATTGAGCATTAAATTGATGAATTAAATCGGGTAAATTTGTTAATGATTGATAAATTATCGATGAGGTTAATAATCCCAATGATCCAACTCCTAATAATTTAATAGTTGTAATACAAGTACCTGCCATATTGTACCAAGTTAGATGAGATGTGGTGTGACGTGAATATTTATTAATAAAGGGGACGGAGATGCCCAGGAAGAAATAATGGGAGGAGGGGGGGTTACGCGGAAGGGGAGGGCGAAATGGAGATAATGAGTGTGTGTGATTTGAAACAACGACAAACAAAAAAAAAGGGATACGGGGTGATATCAAGTGATTAAAAAGTATCGATGAATATTTATGAATCTGTTGATAGAATGGAATGGGAGTAGGAGTCGAGTGATGTCAAGTGGGTCAACAGAGTGGTGTTGATTTTAAAGAGCAAACGTAAAAAGTAAAAGTAAAAAAAAAAAAAAAAAAAAAAATTTAAAATAAAAAACTGGAGTGATAGGAATAGAAGAAAAGAAGGAGAAAGAAAGAAATAATGAGCAAAATATTGAAAGGCAAATCCACACTACCATTACTACTACCAGTTGAAAGTCACGTGATGCATATATCTATATTTATAAACTGTGGAGTGTTTTTCTATTGGCTTATAGTGTGTAATATACACTTACATACATTGTTACAGTAATAGGAGTTAATACTATTGTTGCTACGAAGATACCCTACCATATCATGGCAATGTTATTTACTTACACATACATTGTTTAAGGAAATTTGAACTTCTGGTACATGCATATTTGTATTGTTCATTCACAAATCCATCGATTATCTGTCTTCAGTGAATATGATTATCACCATCATCTATTAATCTCAAATGTCTTGTCTTATATATATCCAGACACATACCTACTCTCCATACATATCCTCTCACTGCTTCGTCTTCCGTTATCCCAGTCTTGCCGAAACTTCATATTCTCCCGACGAATTCAATTACTGACACTTTTGGCGGGTTAAGCAATGGTTGCTTTGAAAATTTTCATATAGGGTTCTGTTTCTCAATGGGATATCTTTATCTTTATCTTTACCTTCATCATCATCGTAATCTATTAATAGAAATTCTTTCATTCATACTCATTTCAACCATTCAGGAACATTATCCCAATTTATATCAACGGAATTTATATCAAAATTTTCAATCAACAATTCCACCAAAATTCTTCCACCTCTTGCACCAGTAAATCTTCTATATTCTTCACTTACACTATTTAAATTCCAATTTTGTAATCTTCTTAAACATCCAATCACTGTGCCAGTTCTATGTCTACCCATACCACAACATATAAGTATCGGATAATTTGATTTATCCACTATAACTTCTAATGATTTTTTAATTGTGGTATCATTTAACGCATCCCATGGATTTATCATAATTGATCCATTGCCGATATTTCTCCTAGTAGTATTGCTACTATTTCCTGAATTATTAATATTCGAATTGTTATTACTATTATTATCAGTTCCGTCGGTACTGGAACTATCAGTGTTGGCATTATTGTCATTATGGGTAGTAGTAGTATGATGATGATGATGGGTATAGTTCGATTCAAATTGTGATTGAATATCATTAATCATTCCAATATATTCGATATTTATATTTGAATCAGAACAATATTCTTGAAATTCATCACTTGGTTCTTCACTAGCTAACCAAACTATAGTTTTTAAATTTAATTCATTTAAAAAAGATTCATTAATCATTGATGGTTGTCCTGATCTATATAGTTGTTTTTCTACTGGACAGAAATTCAATGGTGGGATGATACGTAAATTAGGAGGCTGTGTGATTTTACGAAGATGTGTGGTTTCATTGTCTTGGTTATTGTCGTTGTCATTGGTTGTGGTTGTGCTGATTGTTGTGCTTGAACTTGAGGTTGGTTGCAGTTGTTGTTGTTGCAGTTGATCCTGGGGGATATTATTTATGGTGCTCATCATTTTGGAAAACTATTTCGGTGCCGTGGGGGACTTTATCGTGTAAGTCTTGGTGGTAGTGGTGGTGGCTGTGAGTTTGTTGAAAATCTGAGTGGTAAAATTATACAGAGAGAAAACTTTTATTACTGGTGTCTCTGTTGTCCGCCCTGTTTCTCTGTTTGCTGCCATAAATTTTTTTTTTTTTTTTTCAAACGTGTAATCAGAACGAAAAACATTTGGACAACCAAAACCAAAACCAAAACCAAAACCCAAAGGCATACGAAGTCCAACCCATACTGAGATAACACAGACTATTATTAGTACCAATGGCTAAACCAGTAATCAAGAAACCAAGTGGTGTTTCATCATCCACATCTCATTCATCAAAATCTACTGCTGCCGTACGTTCAACAATCAATGAATTGAAAGCTACCATAAATACAACCATATCCAATTATACCAAATCTTTAACCCCCAAATTAAAATTAATTGATTTTTTCTTAACATTTTTGGTATTATTGGGAATATTACAATTTGTTTATGTTGCATTGATTGGTAATTTCCCATTCAATGCCTTTTTAGGAGGATTTATTAGTTGTGTTGGTCAATTTGTCTTGTTGGTCAGTTTAAGATTACAAATTAATGATATTCCTAGTAGTAACAAGGATGAAGAAGACGTGAAGGAAGGAAATAAGAAATTGTTTAATGGAATTAGTCCAGAAGGAGCATTTGGTGATTTCATATTTGCTAGTTTGATCTTACATTTCATTGTTATACATTTCATCAATTGATTTCCTCAATTTGACTTGATTGGTTTTAGTCGATATCTCTATTTTTAAATTAAAAGAAAAACTTTTATTATATATCACTATACATAAATATATATATATATCTTATATAAACTCCTTTTGTTTCGCTTTTGTTTTTGGAGGAATTTTTGGAATTTTTGGAATTTTTGGAATTTTTTGGGGGGTGGATTACGGGATTATGCTTACCATACCATAAACAACTTCTCTAGATTGAAATTTGAAGATGACACTTAATACTTAACACTTAACACTTAACATTTAACATTTAACACTTTTAAGCAATGACACAACAACCACCTTTAGATTTTGATTCAGAAGTATTGGCTTGTTGAGCTTGCAGTTGTTGTTTTCTTTGAGTTTGTGATTTCAGGGTTGCTTGACCAGCAGCAATTCCAGATTCATTTTGGTCTATTATACCATCTTGTTGATCTTGTGCCAATGATGATGCATGTTGGTTTTGTTGATTCTGTGTTAGGTTTGCATTTTGTTGGTCTTTATTGAAAATAGTTCCATTATTCGTTATACCTTGTTGTGATTGACCTTGACCTTGTTGTGGTTGTTTAGAAGCTTCTTGTTCGGCATCGATTTTATTAATATGTCTTACTAACCCGTAAAATGCTTCCTCGACATTAATTCTTTGTTTAGCAGAAGTTTCCAAAAAGGGACAATTAAAAGAATTAGCCAATGCTAACCCATCTTCATAACTGACTTGTCTTTCCATTTCCAAATCACACTTATTACCCACAACCAATACAGGAACATTATCTGAATCTTTAACTCTTAAGATTTGATCATAAAAAGAGTTCAATTCTTGGAAGGAATTTAAGGAATTTATTGAATAAACCAATAAGAACCCTTCACCAGTTCTCATATATTGTTCTCTCATAGCCGAATATTCTTCTTGACCAGCGGTATCTAAAATATCTAACAAGACTTGTTGGTTATCGATATTACATTGTTTTCTGTATGAATCTTCAATGGTAGGATCATATTCATCAACGAAGTGGGATTGAATTAATTGGATGGTTAAAGCTGATTTACCAACGCCACCACCACCAACAACAACTAACTTATATTCTCTAAACATACTTGGTTTGTTTTGAATTTGTTTCTAATACTTGATTGCAATTGTAGAGGTTGGGAAAAAAAAAAGGAAATCTATTGCAATTGGGAATTGAATACAGGAAACTTCGTTTGTTGATGAAACTAAGAAAGAAAAAAGCAAGCACGCAAAGCAATAAATGGAAGAAATATAAACGAAAGGTATGAAAATTTTTTTTTTTTAGTTGTTCTGGTTCTTTTTGGTTTTTCGTCGATTATGAGAAAATAAATAATACAGAAAAAAAAAAAAAATCACAAGTTACACAAAGTTGTCAGGTAATATAAATTTGTATTTGTATTTATATATTGAACCAGACGAATAATTGCAACTATAACTATCAGAATTATATGAAGATAGTTGTGTATATATATTCAAAAACAGAAAAACAATCATCATTTCATTTCCCCAGTTCAATGAAACAACAGGAAGGGAAAGAAGAACAAAGGTAGTAGTTCGCTCCCTCATCCCATTGGTAGTGCTGGTGGTACCATTCAACTCGGTTGAACTTATTTTTCTTGTGCTGGTGGTGGATGATGATGAATTTCACACGGCTGGTGATGGGTGGTGTTTCTTTTCATTCTTCCACTATTCATATATTTTGTTATATTATAATCACTTGCCAGAATTACTACTTACTCATTGATAGCAAATATTTTCTATTGGTCCTTGTTCACATTAACAAGTTACAACAATCAATATTTACTCCCAAGTATTTCGCAACTATAAAATAAACCATTCTACGTCATTTCACATGGCATTTTCATATTAGTTGACATTTCACTTGACATTTACATTCCCATTTCATCCCATTCCATTCCACTTGCGATGACTTCATTTCAACCGCATCCTTACCTCGTTTCTTTTTGCGTTGCGTTGCGTTGCGTCGTAGTGGCTTCTCTTCTCTTCTCTTCTCTTGTCTTGTCTTGTCTTGTCTTGTTATTATTGTGTAGAAATTACAAATCAAATCACACAAACTAAACGCAACAATTCACAAGACCACAATAAAGTTCCACAGATAAGAAAGAAAGAACAAACATAAGAAGAAACGACCAGTTTTATTTTTTTTTTTCTTTAGTGATATCTCCTAATTAAGTATCATATCCGACTTTTCTATTATATTTCTCCTCTTACAATTATTCTATTCTAATTTCAATTCTAATTCTAATTCTAATTCACTTTGATCTATCCTACAGTCCCCAACTTATATATTTTCTATACATAATACGTCTAAGTATAAATAATGATAATCTGAAGGAGAGATACAAAACCCACTAGTTGTTATATTTCTCTTACTCAATTTTTACTATGGCCTTCAATCCAAGATATTTTTTTTTGCAGTTTAGTGACAAAATTATTTGTAGATGTGGTTGACCTAGTCGAAAAAAAAAAAAAAAATTCTAAACCGAGGGCGAGGTTATTATCAAACCACGTGACCACAATCTTCAAACTAGGACCGTCATATTTATTGCAACCAAAGAGAGACAGAAATATTGACCTACAGGGAGAGTATTTATCTTACACTACGGTCTTTGATAACTGGTCACTCTTTTTTTCTTTTTCTCATAGTGAAATTAACCAGCAAATTGAGTTAGTCTGAAAATATAATGTGTGACATTATATAAGCTGTCGCACAATTATTAGTCAGCAAAACCCAAAACTCCCTAAAGACGGGTAGCAATATCTTGGGACTATAATTACTCTACCATTTCTATTGTAATTTAAAATCGTTGGATCCACTTTCTCATTTTTATTATATGATATCTAAATCTACCAGGGAATAGTGCAATTCATAACAATAGCAAGTATGAATTATAAACTGGAGCAATTAGAAAACGGCCAAGTAGCTAGTTTTGGAAACCGTTTAGACGTTCACGATAGAGATCACACAATTTTGGAGTCTAAATTGGGACTTCTCTAACCGACTATGAGTTACAGCGACTACATAAGGTTGAATGGTCTAAACAGCACTAAATTTGACATTGATGCATCCAAAACGAATGACGATATCGATGTGGAGGAAGATGTAGACATGCATGTAGATGTAGACGCAAGTAGTAAACCCAAGAGAGATGGATACCGTTACTACTCTGAAGACCAGAGAAACAGAAATTATGGAATATGATCCTTGAGGAAGGTTGCTCAGCATACCAAGCAGCAATGCTCAACAACATAAATTTACAGACCACGTTCGGGTGGACGAAAAAGTGGTATTAGATGATCGTTAGCGAAATAAGAGGTGTCTTAAAAACACTGAAGAAGCTTGGCCGTGAGCCTCTTCTTACCGAGGAACACAATGAATTCTTGAAGAATTTGATTCATGAAGATGCTACTGTGACTTTGGATTTTTTGTTAGAGAAACTCAGAGACAATTTTCACGAAGTCAAAGCAAGTGCCTCTTCTATCTACAACTTCATCACCAAAATCTGTAAGCTCAGTCTCAACAGAGAATTTCCAATTGAGCATTGACAAGATATCTGAATGAACATTAAAAGTGCAAAAAAAACGAGTAAAAACCAAAAACCAAAAACTGCAAAAAAATACAAAATCTACCAATATCGCTGGATTAATATTTAGGAAAATGGTAGTCTTGCTTCTTCAACACTTTTCATAATCAAGCAGCGGTTTGTATACAAGTGGCGAGTTACTGTATGAGAATTTATGCACATAATGGGCAATAAAAACTAAAATAGGTGTAAGAAACGGTTGTAAAAAAAAAGCATACAAAAAGAAAACTCTACGCTAAGAAACAACTGCACACTAAATCTCTGTTGCAAAAAATATGTTATCATGAAATTGCACAACTATAAAAACACAACAAAGTCACTCAAAAAAAATTTTCCTTTTTTACAACACTTTTTTCTTCTTCTTTGTTGTGTTTTATCAACAATCGATCAATCAATCAATCAATCAATCAATCCGATTATAACTACCTTAGGAATGTATGTAATTATTTATTAACTTATCTAGTGATATTGATGATGATACTAACTTCAAACCTACATTCGCGGCTAATTCCATAATAAGTTATTGAAATTCATTCCAGTTTCAGTTCCAGTTTCAGTTCCAGTTCCAGTTCCAGTTCCAGTTCCAGTTCCAGTTCCAGTTCCAGTTCCAGTTCCATTTCCATCTACATTTGCATTCCCATTTGCATTTGCATTTGCTTTTGCTTTTGCATTTGCATTTCCATTTGCATTTCCTTTCCTTGAAACTAGTTGTCTTGTCGATATAAGTCTGTTTGGTCTTGGTGATGTTGTTTATACAAGAGAGTGATAGATCTATGATAATGCAAATTACTGGAGTAAAACAAAGGACGATTATCTTCAGATAGATAGCTATGAGTTACAGAAGAGCCACCCAACCAAACAAGGTTACTGGCGCCTCGAACTACTTTGAATAGAGTAGAGTCCACATATTAATGGCGGTTATGGATTAGAGGTGGCTATTCAACAAGGAAGTGACTAGTCACCACTTCATGATGCTATGTGGGTACTAAATAGGTACTTAATAGGTATATAGATACTAAATAGGTATCAAATAGGTATATAGATAGTACATAGTCGGTCCCTTGCGGTCCAAACTGGGGGACAATGTTCCCTCAGTCTCATCTCTCACCAGAGCGGGTCTCCCAGACCCCTAAATACTTGGGGGAACAGTCGCCCCTAATGAGCCCACCCCGACGCGCCGAATTTGGTGCGATTTCGGGAAAACCCCGAGGGACGGGGAACCCCGGCACGCTGAAAAAGCGTGATTTCCGGGGGAAAACCGACCAAGGGGAACCCCGGATCGTCCAAAAAAACGTGCCCGGGGCCCAAGAATGTAGAAAAAACCGAATAAGGGCGAACTGCTGACCGTTTGTTTTCTAATTTCTAAATCAAGTACCAAATCACGTGAAAATGCAACTAAAAGTTCTAGAATTGCGGCTGCTCAGTAATCCTGGATATAATAGCAAACGAACAGAAAAAAAAATTGTAGGTGTGTTTAGAATTTAGAATGGTGTCGAAATGTACATGCTATCTTCTGATGAACACATATGTTTAAACAGAATGCATACGCATGGCAAGGTAACCCATTGTTTAACCGAGTAAACCCAGTACACACCAGCAATTATTACAAGTGGCGTCGATTTCACGATTATATGAGATATTATTTCATTTACTGGTCAACTTCTCCTCATTCCGGTGATGTTTTGTCAAATAGTATTCAATATGATGGTCCTGTTCAAGAATATTTTTATGTACGATGCTCCTGATATTTCTCATACGCAATATTTTACCACTATTATCATCACTGCTTCTAATGATTCCATGGTTAGTTTGACTAGTGCTGCAAATATCACTACTGATAGTGCTGGTTATTGAAATACAATCGAATTGCATGTTTCCAACCTTCCTATGTTTGTTGTGCACAACATCCCGGATCAATCAACCATATCCGTTGTTATGAGAGAACATTTGGGAGAAATATGACAATCTAATTGCAATTCCAGTGGTGTTCTTGATTCGAAAACCTTCAATGGTTGTTCACTTGGGTATGACACGGCATCAGAGGGATCTCCTATTGAATAGGAGAGATAGAAAGTCTTTTTTTGAGTGATTCTGACAGGGCTACCTTTGAGTTGTGCAAATTTGATCAATTTCATGAATGGCTTTTTGGTTATTTGAAATCACCATTTTGTGTATGCATTATAATGGTTGATCATTACGTCCCGTATTGGTTGAGTATTTCTGCATTCATTTCTGATGTTTACATTGGATATTGGTTTTTCGTTTGTTCCCTACTTGACTATACCACCAATTTGGGTGGTCCGGTTCCAGACAGGAGCTACTTAACACTTGCTTTTGGACAATACATTACTCAGACATTGTAGTCAATAAGGAACTGTTGATTTAGGGGCCAAACAAACAAACATGCATGGATGGTGATATAACAAGAATTACGATTACATAAGGATACAATTTTGCAAAAGGTAAAATAATAGATTTTAAGAATCATAATTAAATCAAAAGATAATTATTATAATTCACTGACAATACAATAATGAACTACGATTAGAACCAACCAGATCAGATGATTTATAATTAAAATGCTAGGAAAATATATAATACGAATATTATACCAGTATGGTCGTAGGCGCTCTATTGTTCCATATCATCATCATCATAATACTGCATTACGTTCCAAATGCAACAATATAGCATAACGGTTGCATTATTGAACCTGCTCGTACACCAGCCTTACAAAATTTTTTTGTGTTTCTACTTCTTTCCATCAATTTTCACATCAATATTTTGCAGCTTCTGTCACCATTTTTTTTATATATCCCTGCGACACGAATATTCTATTTAATTCTTTTTTGAAACGTTATACGAATCTGGAAAGAAAATGAATGAAGGTTATATAAAGACTTTTTGTTTTTGGATATTTTGTCTTATATGATAAATCTCTAATTGCTATTTACATACATTCCTAGATATATACATATACACAAAAGGGGAAGAAACATTCCTTAAATATTTTGAAGAAATAGTTTTTTTGCTATTCAAATGGCATAGCTTAATTCGCCAAGTGGGTGATGGACCACCATCGAAATAAATCGATGGGATGTCCATATTTGACTATACATATAGCTATTAAATTAACAAAGCTGCCGCCAATGCAAGATAGGAAGCAACGTTGGTGGATCCAGCGCCAGTAGAAGCAAAGTTAGACTCTCTGGTTGTGTAGGGTTTAGTAACGTTGGTAGCTTCTGAACTATTGTAATTGCTAGGTTGACTATTATAATTAATCTTGTAACCAACACCAAACATACCTACATCATCAATATCAATAGATAAATCATATTCACTAGCAATTTCACACACTGCATCTTTGAATCCTGATGGAGATGTAACGCCTGTACCTGCTAAGGAATTACAAGCTTTACCACACAGAAAGATATCTTGAAAAAAAGATTCGGGCATATCCTTGCAAACACACATAAAGCTCAACTTATTATGATGAATACAATGGTTCAAAAGAGCTTCACCAGATTTGGCACATGATTCATGATCACAAGTTGCTCTTTTCATGAATTCTACAATCTTTGCAGAAGCTGAAGTTGCAAGTATTAACAAGGGAAAGAGTTTCATCCTGATTTGAGGCAAGAAACAAAAAAAAAAACCAAAGTAAAAGACTGGGAAATTTAATATAGCAAATGAATCAGGAAAAATTCAATTTGGACTTCAATTTCAGGGGGAATTTTGAAAATTGTATAGTTGTTTAAACATAAAATATACGCTATACAAAATAACAAAGGAAACAAGGTCTATTTATATAAGCAAGGGAAACTGATCTAAGCTTTAAAATTTATCCTGCAGAAAGTTTCCAGAATATAATAAATAATTCTTAGTTTGCCAAGGGCGCTTATATAAGTAATTGAACCAAGAATATTCCTAATCAAATTCCATATATTTTTCTTATTTTATTTATTTTTTTTATTTTTTTTTTCGCAACAATTTCTGATTAACTCATACACGACCTAAAACATCAGAGGAATATCGGACCAGTAGTAGAAATGGTCCTAACTCAATAGTATAGCGGTAGTTAACAGTCACTTCGTAGTTAATAAACTCGTTTAGTTCCTTTTTCCCACACATTAGTAGGCCAAGGGAAAAACCCTGGAGTACTTATACTATCAAGATGGGCCATCTTCCCTACCACTGGGTCTCTCTATTGCGAGAAGTGTTACAGTCACACAAACATGTCCGCACAACTCTTTTACAAAGACTTCTTACACGATGTTACAGTTAAATCTTGTTTTTATACATCACAATATTGTGTCAAGAATCACCAACATCAACCACAGGTTTATGCATCATATATTCTTGACATCTTCATATCCTGCATATAGCAGTTCAGCTTCAACCAGAAGCAAAAATAAATCTGTCAGGCACAGTGTTGGATTATTTTCTACCAACACGACAATAAATCGATTGATTCTAATATCAAACCATGAAAAATCACTTAGACAGGTAAGAGTACTACGTATTCTATGGTAGACGAGGTGCATTATTGTATAAAAGCGTATAATATATGTGTACGAAGACCTAGACAATATAGTTAAAAAGTAGAAAATAATGATTGATTATTATACAAAAACAAGTATACAAAAATAATAGTGGAATACTGGTTTAATCTGTTGATTATTGACTGTAATAAAATGCATGTTGAGATGATTAACTCATATATTAAAACTATAAAAAATACGTAGACAAGTAGACTACGATATATAGTATTCTACTGCACAAGATGTATACCACTTGTATACGATCGTATAAAATATTGTACGATTATTTTATCCTTAGAATCTGATATAATATTCTTATATGCAGATCAAACACAACCTATATATAGTAGAATGGTAAATTGGGAATGTTGACAATATTCCCGAATACAACAGTGCGATATATTATACTAGAATCAATGATATAATATGCTTATACACAGATTAATTTCTCTCTGTAAGAATATATGTAATTCATTTCTCCAAATAAAACAACCATAACTAGGACTAAATTACTGTTTACACTTTTTTCATTTTTTTCATCTTGGCCAAACAATCATCACAATACCATTTACCCTTTGGTGGGTTTTTATATCCAATACATGGTAGATGAAACCATTCTCGTTTACAATCTTCTCCATCACATCCAACCATCTCACCAAATGATACTTGGTTACAATAACAATATGTTGGTTCATTATTCCCACTGTTACCACCACCACTACCACTATGAGCATTAGCATTAGCATTGGTGATGTTATTGTTATTGCTATTGCTATTGTTTGTTGCTTTGATTTTATTATTGGAATGATTATCATGGGTATCATTTGATTTCTTGTTTTGATTTATATTAGATGATGATACATCATGTGCATCGTTATCATCGTCATATTCTTGTTTCTTCTGTTTCTTTTTACTGTTGGTACTATTACCACTATTATTGTCATTACCACTATTACTGTTTTTGGTATTGCTAGTGCTATTGTTCCCACTTTTACCATCCTCTCTGTTTCTTTTCTTACTATTCGAATTACCACTTCCTCCAGTATTACCACTGCTGTTGTTATTTTTATCATTATTAGGACTAGTCTCTTTCTTTTTCTTTTTATTCCCAGTATGATTGGAATTCATGTCATCTTCTTTATTTGCCTTTTTAGCAGCCAAAGCTTCTCTTCTACTTTCACTTCTTTGACTTTGTGAAGAATTATTAGTATTACCATAAGTATTACCGGTGCCATTGTTCCCAGTGTTGGTACTTCCATTGCTGTTCCCATTGGCAGAATCATTTATCATTGCTGGATGGTTCAATGGTCCAATTCTAATACTTTCGGGAATTTCATTGTTCAATAAAATCAATTTATAATCTTGATTTATTCTAATCATATTTTTATTCAACAAATCGGATGCAACACTAGTCACATGCATTTTTTCTTCTAAACATGGAATTATTTCGTTAATTTTATTCTTAATTGTAACCAATCTTTTCGATTCAAGTAAATTCTTCTTCTTAATATATTCCTCGTCATCATGTCTGTTATTGCTACTATTGGTACTGGCACTAGTACTTGTACAGTCCTTGTCATTGCCATTTTCTAATGCAGTTACAGAAGGAGGTGGTTGATGTAAATCTTTAATATACTTCGAAATCAATTGGTTTATTTGTGGAATTGTATTAATACATTTAGCATCAATTTCTTTCAATAATGTAAAATATTTAATTAAATCCAAAGGTAACGCTTCAAATGCATCACTAATATCATTCAACCCTGGTAATAATTCGTTTATATTGGAAATCACTCTTTGTGGATTCTTATAGAATTGGAAATCTTCCCGTCTAGTTGTTGTTGCTGCTGTTATTGATGATGTTGTCAGGGATATGGAATTTCCATCTTGGATATTATGTTGGGTTTTGGCTCGGTTTATAATCCGTTGGGATTTTTCACGTGGTGGTAATTCTGGCATATCAGGTTATCTATTAATTGAAAACAATAACAATATCTCTTTTTTTGGCAGTTTTACTTATCTGTGTTGGTGGTGAAGATAATGTGCTATTGGATTGGAATGTTGTTAGATTGATGAATTTTTCTTTAATCTGAGAGTCTTGCTTTCTGAGATACATATAGAATTGGTAACACGTGCACGACCCAAGAATATGGCAGAATTTTGGAGTTTGGGATAATGGAATGAAATAATTACTGGTAGATCGTTCTCTGAACTGAAAACTTCATAATAGCAACAAAATGTCACACTAGAGCTTTCAACTCAATGGAAATGAGCACCCGTTATTGATCAATATTTCGAGAGCAATGGGTTGTTGGTAGAAAACCATTCTTGAAAATAATTTGTTGCAACTAACACGACTAACATTTTTTTTTTTTTGAAGTACACATTATTTGTTCGTGTTGAATATTGACAACCATTTTGCCACACTACACACGAATCATAGATATTATCTGTCTTAATTATAGTATAATACACACCACCCACCGGTCATGTCTTCAATCAGCTTTTATATAACTTATGGACGACCACCATCCAAGCAAATAACTGTACCCAAATCAAACACCATTAATCAATTGATTTCACAAACACTAGATGGATTTAAAATTGATAAAAATTTATACATTGGGAAACTATACCATAATGATAAATTACTTGATGGATCGTTACCCATCAGATTAACCAATTTGTTAAACAATTCTAAGTTAGCGTTAAAAACTAGTGAAATTACCAATTCATCGACCCCATCATTGTCATCAGTATCAGCATCAGCATCGAAATCAACTACAAATGCAGGTCCGAACCATGAGATAAATGTGAAATTTATAAATATTGAAGGTAAGAGTTCGATCAAGAAAATTCCCAATCATTTGAAATTAAATGAAGTAATTGAAATATTTACGAATAATAATGTTGATAATATGAGATCATCAAATTTAAGAATACTTGATTTAAATGTTGAATCAGATAAATACCAAGAACTTAGTTTGGCATCTATTATTGGGGATGCTAAAAATGTGGTTATTCGAATGAATTATGCCAAGAATAAGAATAGTAATAATGATAATGATAAAGAGGGAGATATTGAAAGAAAACAACAGGAAGCTATTAGAATGCATGTTGAACTGGAAAAATTAAGAAAAGAAAAGAAGAAACAATTGAAATTGGCTGAATTGGAGAGACAAAGAAAAGAGGAGGAAGAGAAGATGGAGGAATTAAGACTTGCAAGTGATGCGAAATCATTACAAGACGTTGAAATGAAAGAGTCCGATGAGTATTTGCGCCAGGACGAAGTTGAAGGTGAAGTTGAAGGTGAAGGCAAAGCAGCAGCAGTAGCGGTAGCAGAGGCTGAAGGATCCGCAATTAAGGAGGAGATTATCGAAGATTCGAATCATTATATTTTCAAAGAGGAAAAAATTCAAGATACTCCACAATTGTATATCCCATCAAAAACACCAGCAAAGGCGTACAATAATCCTGATGAAGATTATGAAGTTACATTGAATCAAGTCAAAGCATATCAAACTATGATTAGGAATTCAGCCAAAAGAAAACCATCATCATCGTCATCATTGAAAGATAAATCTTCCCTGCCAATAGCAATACCTAAAAAATATCAAATCAGAATAAAATTTCCTGATGGAGCCATCTTACAAATTAACTTTATTGAAAACATTGAAGAAATAAAATTTGGTAATTTGATTAAGAAAATCGATGAATTGTTATTACCTGAATTTATCAATGAATATAATTTGAAAAATGGGGTTCCACCATTTAAAAGCCTTGATATGAATTTTAACGCTAATAATGAATATTTATATAAATTACCTGAGTTTAAACAAGAAAGAATTGTATTAATTTGGGAATTACCAAAACAGAACTTGAATAAATCCAAGGGGCCATTTATCCAAAACAGTAATAATGGTATTAATGGACAATTGAATGTTAAATCAATTGATGAATTACCCGAAAGAGTTTTGGAAAGTCATCGAGGTGAATTACCTGATGATGAACATAAAAAGTCCCCCAAGAATATGACATCAAAACAAGGGCAAATGGAAGACGACAAAAGTGGAAATAAATCAGATAAAAAATCGTTAAAATTACCAAAATGGTTCAAAATGAAGTAGGTAAATAGATATTTAATGAAGAAAGATATAGTATAAATAATAGATAGTTTATTTGTTTACCATACCAACCGAACCTACCAATTTTGTTGTTTAATTTATTTTTGCAACTTAATCTCGTATAGTTTATTAAAGAACCAACCAAATAGAGTTTCAAATAACTATGAATTGCAAGTCTTGAATAGTTGCAAATCCAACAAAGTGTAAGAGACAAAGAGCGAACAAAACAAGACGCCGTATGATCATAAGCTGATGTGCTGTGGCCCCCCCCCCCCGCGCTATCTTTGCATTCGCTTGTTTATTTTATATTAATCTAACTTTGTGATGGAAAAAACGGGTAAGGTAATCCGGAGTTTAATGCTAAAGAGGAATTATTATTCCGTTGGATACATTAGGTAATGACACGTGATAATATACAAAATGCAATTAACTTCCCCGGTACCGGATTAATAATACTACAAAAACAAGAAAGTAGTACAAAAGAGGGTATCAACTAAAAAAATAACGATTACATAATTCAGTAAGATGGCATATTTTTGGAACTTCATGCTGTACTTGTCAATTTCATCTGACAGTATTATTTTCAAACTTGGTAGCCGTTCCCTCTCCCTCCCTTTTTTGATTCCCATAGTTGTTAAGTTGGTTAGTAATTATAAATGAAAAAAAAGGGGGAGTTGTAATCACAACAAAAAATGTTGGCCATATTGTTGTTAAGAAAGAAATGAAATTTCTTATGACTCATAATTGTATTGCTGATCTATATACAGTACTTAGATAGACAAATGCGGTAATTAATCTCTCTTAACTTAGTCGTGTACCTATGCCTAGAATGTATTTTAGATAGTTTATTTGGAAAGTACACTACCGAGGGTAAAATATAATCTGACCAATAAGAAACCGACACAACGGCAAAAAGCAAAAAAGAAAAAGTTCGTAAACAACAAAACGTCAATTTTGTGCGCTTTTGTTGCATTATACACGACTGCAGATTTTTTATTTTATTTTTTTTTTCCCTTTCCGTTGGATTTCAAATCCATTTTGCTGGTACCATATAAAAGTAATACGATTTTCCCTTTAGTTAACAAAAGAAAAAAAATTTTCACTTCCCTTTTTTTTTTCTTCTCCACATATTTCAACAGAATAACTACAACAATCAAACAACCAAACAACACTAAAATAAACTGATATAAAACCAACTTTGTCCTATAACTATTACTATTATTATTACTTTCCCACCTAGATACTTTTATAAACTAAATTGTTAACTATGTGTGCTTAAATTTTTTAAATTGAATTATTTACTATATCATTTAAAAGTTTTTTATTTACATTAATTATCCTCCCCCCGAATAATTAAATAAAAAATCAAACTGTTTTGTTGTTTTTTAAAAAAAACCCTTACGAATTACCCTTAAAAATGTTGAAATAGAATCATTGAATATCACCGTCCACTATGACGTTTGTTTTACAACTACTACTCCTGCCTTAGAATAAATACCTAAAAAAAGAAAGAGAAGAACCAGATCCTTACTACTACTACTACTACTGTTGTCCATTATTTGCTTTATTACTACTTATAGTTTTGTTATCATATTGTTAAAGTTATTATTATCACTGTTACTACTCCTATTATTATTACATTAAAAATGTCTGCTACTGCTACTACTCCACCTACTGTTATGTTTGAAGACGATTCAGTATTTGAATCTCAAACTGTTCATAAACAAGATGATGCTGCTGAATTAGAATTAATTGCAGCCTTACCCCAATTGGAAAAGCAAGAACCTTCTACCACTAGAAAAGTTCCTTCTCCTTTTGAGATCCATTCAAATGTCTTGGATTCTATCTTTAGTACTACTTTGGATGGTTCTAACGAAATTGATCATACTCCTATGTTTGATGAATTGGATTTTATCATGGATGGTGTTAAGGTCAACTCTAAGGATGATTGGGTGTCATTATTTGATGACGAAGTTGAATCTGGTGCTAAAATTGAATACCCAACTCTTTCCTTAGATGATGCACCTGAAGTTGAAGTTGATGAAGATGATGACGCTCTTGTTCCAAGAGAAGAGACTTTTGAGGCTTTAATGATTGAACCATCTCCAAATGGATTATCATCTAATGATGAAACCATTTCTGCTCCTACCACTCAAGCTTCTAGTTCTGCTTCCAGTCCAGAAATTAGTGGTAGTACCATTGCTACATCTATCACTTCAGGTAAGAGAAAATTTAGTGAAGTTGATTGTTTATCATCATCCAAATACCAATCTCAATTGTTTACTCCAAACCCATCTTCAACTTTACCTACTCCTATGTTGGATGCTAAACCATCCAAGAAGAAGACTAGAGTTGATCACTTGGGTTGTGTTACATATTCCAAAAAACAAAGATCCCAACCATTGCAACCAATTGTTGTTGATGGGATTGAAGATCCTGTTGCATTGAAGAGAGCTAAGAATACTGAAGCTGCAAGAAGATCAAGAGCTCGTAAAATGGAAAGAATGTCACAATTGGAAGATAAGGTTGAAATTTTGGTTGGTGAAAAACACGATTTACAAGATGAAGTTGAAAGATTGAAAGAATTGTTAACCTTGAATGGTATTAGTTTTTAAAAAAATAGAAATGAAAAAAAAAGAATTGAAATTATGTATTTGATATAACATAGTTAATTAGATTTAAATATAATAAAAAAAAAAATGTTTGTATTTGAATAGTTGTGTTTTGTAATTTGTTGATAGTGGGTGTGTCTGTGTGTGTGTGTGGTAGGCGTGTAGTAGTATCACGTGGTAGTGTATCACCGTTAGGTTTAAAACCCTATCGTTGTGACGCAAACCAAAGTATTGCAAGATTATGAAAAAAAGATGTGGAGTTATCCAAGTTGTTTTGATAAGAGATAGACTTTTTTCCAACTTTAATAAAAGATCGAAAACTTCATCAAGGTTTCAACCGAAAGATTAGATTACGAAAGAAAGAAAGAAGGAAAAGTTTGATCGTTGGATAATGTTTCTTCCAACGGAGCGAGAGGGCGGAAAATCGTTCCGATGGAGAACAGCAAATGAGATAGTTTCGTGCATTGTTTCACGATCTAAAATATATGTCAAATCTGTTTTTTTTTTAGTTCTGCTGTCCGTGGGATTACCGAACAATTGGGGGAAGAGGAAATAAAAGCCATTCGACACAAACTCCTGCAAGTATCTTCTATTGTTTTCGTTGGTTTATTGAAGCGATGATGTGTAAATTCCGCTGGAGAAACCCGTTAGGGGAATCGGGGGGAGATAAAGCGAGGAATAATCTTTAACAATCTATAATCAAGAACCGTAACTCAAGAATTACTGGATGCGAAAAAAAAAAAATGAATTGCAAAATTTGAGAATATATAGAATATTGTTTTGTCGTTTGCATAAAGATATGTGTTTCTTGGAATAACTTAGTTTATACTAGAAACAAATAGGACCAATCATCTTGATTCTGTTTCGGAAAATAAAAACCAGTTATATTTTATTTTATTTTATTGTATTGTTTGTACGTAAAATACCAAATGCCGTTGGTAACAAAAATGGAAATAAATGACCATCATCTTTCTTATGCACAAGGTTTAATTGTTATATTTGTGTGATCCGAGATTATCAAAAGAGTATCTCATCTATCAGTGTAAACCTCTTACCTCGATAGTTTGGCGGGGGGTGCTTAATATGGTTTGCAGTATCATTTCTTTTTTCAATCTTATCTTCCCCTCGCGTGCAGTGTTGATCGAAAATAGAATAAATGAAGAAAAAAAAAAGCTTTAGAGCCCTTATCAAGTGGATCTAAGTTCATATCTTCACCAATCAAAATTTGGAGCCGTATTAAAAAAGCACGGCGGCGGGGGGGTTTTTTTTTTTGTTACAATTCCATGTCTGTCATTTATAGATAAGCCTACATTTGCATGGTTATATGCAGGATATGGTTAGAATTGGGTTTCTTTGGTCCTGGTTAATTGGTATCGGGGGGATGGTAGCATTTGATCACCTGATAAGAACCAGAACTAGAAAACTTTTACTCTACGTAAAAAAGCAACATGACCTAGTTCTACAAACTGTTTGTAATTATTAACTGATACTACATTTTTCATTAAATTCCATTTTCTCTATCTGCATCAGTTTTCAAACCGCCGTGCAGTGAAAATTATTATTTGGCCATTTAGGCCCCCGTTGAGTGGGTATTACACATGAGGTGATTTTTTTTTTCCGTTTTTGTCTCATTCTGCCCTTTTTTTTGTCCCATTACCATTTTTGACCCACGGAATTAAAGGGGACTACAATGTTGCAATGAACGATAAATTGACAGGGGGAGGATTGTTGATAATTTTCTTGGTTAGGGTGGGTGCCGAATTAAGTAGGATAAAGCAGGAGGACCTTTGGAACAAAAAAAAAAGAAAAATAAAAAAAAGAAAAAGGGTTTTTTTTTGCAGTATGTTTTCTTTGCAAATATCAAAAACTCAGGAAGATCCGATGGAATGGTTTCATAATCATTAAGCAATCTCTGTTTGAAGTTATAAAAAATTGAACTTCAAATTTTAGTTTCACAAATTGCTATTGTTCCCTTGTTTACACCCAAATACTGGTGAATTTCTTTTTTTTTTTGGCTTTCCTTTTTTGCCTTGCGAAAAATTTTCCTTTTGGTTGGCACACTACACGCACTCTTCGCATCACACGTCGCCGTACACTGGCACTAAACACTCGCACTCACACATATCATTCCCTAATACATTAGCGAATGGCCAATATTCCATTTTGCAATATACATACAAATTAAAACTCTCTCAATTAACTTTTTATTCTTTTTACTTTTTCTTCTTTTTTATTAAATTGAATTCTTATCTTTTGATTTCTATTTCTTCAAGAATTAATTTTTCAAATATTTATACTCCAATCCTTCCCCCAAATCACAAATACCTTTTTTCCCTCCCTTTCAATTATCTATTGACTAGCTCATCACACCCCACCCCATCCCATCCCATCCCATCCCAGCCGCAACTCATCTCCTATATATTTACCCTATTTGCTACCTCTTGTCAATATAGTATAAAGTAAATATAATTCATCACATTTCCATCTCATTAGTCAATAGTAATTTGCAACACTTAAGTTTACACCTTATTTGTATCATAGACTACTTACAATTATAATAATAATAATAATAACAATAATAATAGACTATACACAATGTCAGATTATGAAAAACAACAACAACAACCAGAGAAAACCTCAGTCAACTCATATGACGCCGAAGAACATGAACATTTCTCATCCGATGCTGAAGTTCAATCCACCAAAGTGAATTTCATCGATAGAATAGCTCATAAATTAAATGCAGAAACAAAAGGTATTGAATTAGTTTCTGATGAAGAAAAAACCGATACTTCATTTTGGAATTTGGCTACCATGTGGTTGAGTGCTAATTTAGTCATTGCTACTTTTTCCTTAGGTGCCTTGGGTATCACAGTTTTTGATTTAGCCTTTGGTCAAGCAGTTTTGGTTATTATCTTTTTCTCCATTTTGGGTGCATTTTCAGTTGGTTTTTTTTCTATTTTTGGTTCTGCCTTGGGTTTAAGACAAATGCTTTTATCCAAATTCATGATTGGTGATTTGGCCACTAGATTGTTTGCAGCCATCAATGTTGTTGCTTGTGTTGGTTGGGGTGCTGTTAATATCATGTCATCGGCACAATTGTTACATATTGTCAATAACGGTGCTTTACCACCTTGGGCTGGTTGTCTTATCTTGGTTATTTGTACCGTGTTGGTGACATTTTTCGGTTATCATGTTATTCATATTTACGAAAAATGGTCTTGGATTCCAAATTTGATCATCTTTATCATTATCATTGTTAGATTTGCCATGAGTGATAAATTCCATAGTGCAAACTTTGTTGGTGGTGAAACTACTGCCGGTAATGTTTTAAGTTTTGGTGGTACCGTTTTCGGTTTCGCTACTGGTTGGTCTACTTATGCTGCTGATTATGTTGTTTACCATCCAAGAAATACCAACCCATACAAAGTTTTCTTTAGTGTGTTTTTGGGTTTATTACTTCCATTGATCTTCACTTTGATTTTAGGTGCTGCTTGTGCCACTGGTGTTGCCAATGATCCAGAATGGACCGATATGTACAATGAATACTCCGTTGGCGGGTTGGTTTATTCCATCTTGGTTACTAAATCATTGCATGGATTTGGTCAATTTTGTTGTGTTGTCTTGGCATTATCTACCGTTGCTAACAATGTTCCAAACATGTATTCTATGGCTCTTTCTGCACAAACTGTCTGGAGTAAATTTGGTAAGATCCCAAGAGTTTTCTGGACTCTTTGTGGTAATGCTGCTACTTTGGCCATTTGTATTCCAGCCTATTATAAATTCGAATCAGTTATGGAAAATTTCATGAATTTGATTTCTTATTATTTGGCAATTTATGAAAGTATGATGTATTCTGCTCATTTCATCTGGCACAAAGGTAGATTAAGTGCTTATGATTACGAAAGATGGAATGATAAGCAAGCTTATCCATTAGGTATTGCCGGTCTCTTTGGCTTTGGTTGTGGTATTGCTGGTGTTGTATTAGGTATGAACCAAACTTGGTATTCTGGTGTCATTGCTAGACAAATCGGTGAATATGGTGGTGATATTGGTTTCGAATTAGGTTTCGGATTTGCCTTTGTCGGTTTCAACGTTTGTCGATTCTTTGAAAAGAAATACATTAGATAAATTTCCTTGCCTTTTTTGCGGTTTTATTGTTTCCTCATTTCTTGTTAATTTTATTTATTTATTTGTCGTCGATAGTAGTTGATGTGTTAGATGTGTGGTTTTGTAGTTGATTAATTGACATTTATAATGTTTGTATTCTTATAGAAAGAGATTTAAGTTCTTTGAATAATTGTGGTAGTTCAAATGTGTTGATCCTGCCAAAACCCAGTAACAGATATGTAAATCGATAGTTTAAGATAATTCTATTCTACTGTCAATCATTCTATTCTACTGTCAATTTCGAAATTTGGTAATTCAACCTACTACTACCAGAAATTTCCATTTCGATAACGAATATTTATATTTACAAGACTCCAAAATAATGCATATACAAACCACACACACACACACACACACGCATCTTACTGTGGTCTATCCCATACCGGTTCATCTTCTTTTCTTCTAGGCACACGAACCATTTCATAATCATCCTTAACTTGATCAGTTTGATCTTTCAATAATCCTTGTAATCTATAGAAATCATTTTTTTTATCAACAGGACGTTTATTTTCTATTAGATTTAACATTTCTTCTTCTCCCAATTGTCGATATTTTTCATCATATTTTTCCCATTTAACAGATGTAAATTTTTGTAAATAAATGGATCCAGCCACTATTGATAATAAAAATGGTAATCCAAAAAATATAAAATGATTCTTTTTAACTAATTTAACATATTTACCGGCAATGGTCTTGTCATATGCTGCTTGCTCTCTTTTACCTCGGAATACTTGGTTGCCTCCAAACATGACTAAATGTAGTAGTGTTGTTGTTGTTGACAATGATTATGATTAATGATAGTAGGAGTTTAGTTTGGTGGTGGTCTCCCAATAGTATTTTTTTTCCATTGAAGAATTTTTTTATGGTGATTTTTTTCTAATGGCGATCTCCTGTTCTCCTCTCGGAGTATCGCCATTCGATCCAGATTATCAAATAAATTGATGTACATAGAATACTCTCCTATTAACCTATCTATAAGGTTAGACTCCAGAAAGTAATTCAAAATCTTAGTACACGTAAGTCATGATTGTTTGAATGTTTTGCATGACCGACATAATTATTAACGAGTGAGATTCCAGCAAGTGATAGAAACTGCAAACCACTATCTCGAACGAAAACATAATCTGAGAATTTTAACAGAAGCTCCAATATGTGATTCAACATTACTAGTACGGGGGTTTCTGTGCACTTTGAAGACGTGTGTCACTTTGTATGTAAAATTTGTAGGCCTGCATCAGTAACACATGCTTATAGTTTTCAATAAAAAAAATCGGTCTCTGGAACATAGTATCCCACTCATAATGTTTTTACACAAGAGTGTTCCATTATCTGTAAAATAAAGAATCCCATTTTGGACTTCCATATTGCCGATTGTAAAAAAGAATATGACAGGATATATGACCTCCCGTTTTTCTATTTTTCTTGTATTCGAGTACAACCTTAAACGTGCATACCCCCATCTTTGTTCTTGTCATAGAATCCATAGTTAACTCAGGTTGGCCAGCATTTAAACTTTAACAATTTCAATCCGTACTAAATTGATACAGAATGTAATGGATGGAATAACTCTTTTGTTTATAAAAGCCATAGAATGTTGTTTTTGTCAAACTCCGACTCTTCCACTTTTCGTTTCAATTTATAATTCAAATCACATAGTTTTTTTCACACATAATTGGTAATCAATACCTGCAATTGATGGTTTTTTTGGGTTTGGAATTTGTCAAATGATTTCAAATTCATGGTATCTTTGGTGATATTGATATTGATATTTTTTTAGAAACATGTCAGTTTGAATGAACAATTCTTTTTTTGGATGCTCCACTCTAAATTCAATTACCGAATACTTCTGTATACTCTATGACTTCTTAAAAAAATGTCACCTGGATGGAAAAAGTTACAAAATTGTTAAGTTCATAACTAATACAAACAATTTGTACTATCGTTTTATTGCTGAATTTAATTTATGTGTTTATGTTACGGAACATCGTGTACCTACCGATTTTTTTTAAAGTTGACAAAGAAGAATATGAACAACTTCATAAGTGGTTGATCCCCATGAGCACATTTATGAAGTGATATCTCTCTGGATATAAAAAAAAAGTTGAAATGGAAAGTGTGTATAACTTTTGAAAAGGTACTTTAATTTTACCCCTCATTCTATCCTTCATTGTGGGTGGTTGTTTCTATAAAAAAACTGGAAACTATTATGGAATGGTATTTACTTATTCTATTTATGAAGTTTGTCTCCTCTATTTAGAATTATTTTCCGGAGACCGTATCCTGGAGATGAAGAACTTTTTTAACTGGGTATAATCGCTTGAGCTTGCTTTGTTATTCGTTATTTCTTGATCATTCATGCTAGAATTTTCGTCATAGTCAAAGAGCAATAGTGAAACTATTTTTTTCTGATGTGAAGCAATTAGCTCATGAAATGAATATAACATTGTTCCTTCACGTAATTAGAAGTTCATTGTAGATAAAAACTAAATATCTCACCTGATCTGGGTGGAGTCTTAACTGAGGTTGAACATGTGATACAAACCATCTATCTTAGATATCCCTTTTAACTATCGTAAAAAATAAAAAAAAAAGCTTCAATAAGATTATACACGGTGTGTTTTCTGATTTACCATTATAAGGTACAAAAAAAATTTGATTCATGGAGAGTGTTCAACCAATAAATTGACTCTTCCAATATACATCCAAACCGATGACCGTGGTTGACGTGTTATTCAGTAAAGGGCGGGTTCAGTTAAGTTAAGTTTCGGCATATGAAATATTATCATCTTACAATCTGATAACTATTCTTCGGTTATTCTTTATAATCCTCTTTTTTTTGGGACACACACACACACACACAAACACCAGTTAACCGGAAATGGATAAGTTAATTTTTTTTTCGGTTATTTTTTTAATTGTGTTCTCTACTTTCACTTTTCCGCTTTTTGAATCACAGGGAATTACAAACTACTTGAGTAGTTTTATATGGGGAAATTCTTCACCATATGTCAATCCATTATTGTCTTCCAATAATATAGAATTATCCATACAACGGTATTGTTAAATAACTACAATTACACAATATGGCCCATAAGAAACATTCGAATCGAAAATCAAAAAATTCAACCAGTCATAACCATCAACACAATAATAACAATAATAATCTATCATCCCCTGAACCCCTAGAAATTCTATCACACGCTACAGAAATACCCACTAATGCTAACACCGAGACGATAAAAACGGCATCTGCATCGACTTCAATGCCCACGACAACGACATCACTTGATGTAAATCAGTATTTATATGATTTCATAAGTTCTGAAGAATTTAACAATTGTTATCCCATCATTGCATTTCAATCATCGGTATTATTAACCTGTGTTGAATTACTGGAACAGAAACGGAAACTGAACGAAAATGACCAGAATATGAAAATCCCAGTACGTGAATTATTGATCAATGCTGAGAAAAGAATAAAAGATTGGGAAGAAAGAGCTAAAACAGCACTTTAAACAAAAAGTCTCGCGAGGTTTTGTTAAAAGAAAATGGGTATTTCATATTTATTATTATTATGATTAATTGGGTTATATGTTTCTTTGTCTGGATGTGTGTCATGAATATACGTATATACAAGTTTGTTTGCTTTAATTGAAGATTAATGCTGATTATGTGAAAGTTTTGTTATATGCAAGTAATTTCCCTTCGAGATTATAAATATTCAATACTTCAATTATGGAATCTTTCAATTCTTTCGAAATTTGATTATTATTCTTTGCAATAAATTCATCCAAAAATTGTAATAACCACAGAACTCTACCTAAATTATCTGATTTCTTACAAGCTTCCAAAATAATTAAAAACAATTCCGGTGTGAAAATTTCCCCTTCAACTAATTTTTGCAGGATATAATTCAATTGAATATTATTAGGATCAATGGAATCAAGAACAATTTTATCATATAATAAATCAACATATTCAAATAATTGCAAATTAATACATGATCTCATAATCAGATATAAACAATTTCGTGAAATGGTTAATTCCTTATTATCTAAATCTATTCCGGGACAATTTTCTGGTAAATTGAATTTAGCAATTGATAAATATGGACTTTTCAACACCATTACTTCCCCTGCTAATTTATCCAATCTTAAAAACGATAATAATTGAATAAATGTCTCTTTATCTTGTTTAACCTCTTGATATTTACATAAACAAGAAAGAATTTCTGGACAAGATTCAACTAAATGCACGAAATGATCGGCCATCAATTGTGGTTTTGATTGTTTTTCGGAGTCTGTTGGAGTGGCTAAAACAGTAGGTTGATGTTTATATTGGAAAAGTGATTGATATATGATTTGTTGGAAATTGTACAAATTGTATTGATCAAGTTTATCAAATAAATATTTCCATATTTCTAACGTAGGGATAGTTTCCGAATCATGTAACAAACATTTAAGTAAATCAATTCCCAAATCAAAATGATCTTTCGTTTTTCCATATTTCTTGAACGCTTCTTCAAATAGATTGATATATTCAGTTGAATCCTTAATTGTCAGGCCAAATTGAACAAAATTATTACCATTTACTTCTTTAATATAATCCGATTCCGGGAAATTTAAAAATTGTGAAGATTTAAAATGAACAAATCGATATCGATAATCTTCAAATGAATCAAATTCAAAACTCAGTTTAATTTCATTTAATAGGGAATTTATCCTATTATCATCTAATTTTCTCAACTTGGCCTCAATATAAAGGGATTCCACAAATGAATGACATACTAAAAGTATCGTGTTTCTCATTTCAATATCATTGTATGATAATTTCCCCAATACTCTTTGTAATTCTTCATAATCACTTATGGTGGGTTTCAATGGAACATTATAATTAGAAACTTCTATCACATCGTTATTTTCTTTGTTGAATTCATTTTCAAATAATGCTTTTATATTCTCTTCATTTTGTAAAATTTCAATGACGTTTTGTCTATGGATATTGAATTGTTCGGCAAGTTTAATATTGTTTTCGAAATCTTTCACTCGTCTGTCATTTCTTTTAAGTTCACGTGCACTTAATTCCAACAGGGTTTGATTCGATGTGGAATAACATCGTCGTAGTATATTACGTAGTAGTATATGTTGTCGTCTTGGAATCATTGAAGTTGTGTAAATTGGAGCCTAAGGGGTTTTGGCTGTCTGTATTTTTTTTTTTTCTTAGTCGTATGGGCTTGGAGTAAGTAAATCGTATGAGTAGACTGCTCATAAGATCAAAAAAATTTTCATGAATATTGGTAGGTGAACGACTATTTTTTTAAAGTCCAATGATCGTAAATTGCTCCTCCAACAATAGGTTAAATAACATTCAATTAGGTTGGAAAAAGTATTACAGGACGTGGAATGTCTTGGTAATTATATTTTCAATAGATTTCAAATTCTGTTCAGTATTGTGCAATCTCCCATTGAAAGGAAATCCCTGTTTTACTGGACCATATCTAAATCAAAGATCTTTCTTCAAAGAAGTCAAACCCTTATTGATCATCTAAACAATCTGAACGGAAAAGCAATTTGGCGTATAATATGGATCATTGTCTTATATCCCTCAATGTTCCATTGATAAAAACATAATGCAAGTGCATCATAATTGAACCCCCCTCTCTTTATCTGTCAACCTAGCACACGACCTGGCGTCCCCCCAACTCAAGCCAGCCCTTGAAAAATTTCCACAGTGCGGTGTTCAAAACGAACACAAATTTTTTTTTTTTTTTTTCATTTTCATTTTGATTTCCACTTCCACCTTTTTTTGGTATAGCAATCAATTAATTCACAACAGTCTTTCCAAAATGAAGTTTTCTACTGTCTTCACTGCATTGATAACCACACTTGCAACCGTTGTTTCTGGTTACGAAACCACCGGAGAACGTCACACCGTTGATATTCTCATCGATTACCATATTAAAGAGTCCCCCGAAATTTCAGCAAACGATGTTGCTAATTGGATCAATGGGGATAAATACACCCTTGAATACGTTGTCAACAACAATGAACAATCCGAAATCACCGTGGTTGGTGTCACTGGTCAATTTAAAAACCCAGTCACCAATCAAATTGTTGCTAATTTGTCCACCGGTTCAGTTGGTCCAATTACTATAGCACCTGGTGAAGCTGCCAAATTCGAACAAATTGTTGGGGTTGACTTGATTCCTAACAATTACGAATTGGTTCCTCATGTATTTGTTGCTCATGATGATTTGATTAAAGTCATTCCATGTCGTGGTCAATTGACCACCGTGGCTGACGCTTTGATTTCGCTCTTTGATCCAAGATTGATCTTTTTGGAATTGGTCTTGTTGGTTACCTTTGCTGGTGTTGCTTACATTGGATATGAAATTTGGGGTAAACAATATTTGAAAGGTACTGCACCTGTTAAAATTGGTGGAAAAGACAAGAGCGGTAGTCCTGGTGCTAAGAAAGAAGGTACTCCTTCTGGTACTTCCACTGGTACTTTTGATGAATCCTGGATTCCAGAAGCTCATTTGAAAAAGAATAAGAAGAAGGCATAAGAGATATAAGGAGATAAATTGATGTTTTAGCTGTGTGAAATTGACCACTGTATTTTTCCTTTTGTTTTTTTTTAATGGATTTATTCATGTTTCTATGTTTATATATTTACAAGATTCTATTATTATTAGTATTATTATTATCGTCATCATCAAAAATAAGTTAAGTTCATTAGTTTCTATTTGAAATAATTATCATCCTTTTGCCTCTCTCACTCTCTCTCTCTCTCTCTCTGCTCATTCATCTCTTTGAAATTTACTTCTCAAAATTCTTCGAACAGCTTCAGGAGAAATTCGGAACATTTTACTTAAATCAACAGTTTTATAATATGGCATCATAGCCTTTAGTTCTCGTAATTTTTCCATATCTTCTCTTGATAATTTCTTTTTAGGATTCCATGCGGTATAATTATGCTTTTTTTGTAAAGTTCTTTTACGTTTAAGATATTCGGGTTGTTCATCTGGTTTCGTCTTTTTATCATTTTCTAATATCTGTTTTCTATATTCGTCAAACGAGATTGGGGTGTAATCGAAAGTTGGCATAGGGGATGTTTCTGATGTTTCTGATGTTTCTGTTGCTGATGTTTCTGCTGCTGCTCTTGCTGTTGCCATCGCTGCTAATAATTCTGACGCCTTTAATTGTGGCAGTTCCCCTCGGGGCGATAGCTTCAAAGGTTTTGATTTCTTTGATTTGGTCGATTTCTCAATTTCAGAATTTTCCCAAGGCTCGGACTGTTTCTTTGATTTGGATTTTCCCCTATGTTCAGATGATTTCCAAGATTTATCGTGTTTCCAAGGTCTAGTTTTTTCCCAAGATTTATATTTTTTCCAAGACGTATCCAGTTTCTTTGATTTTGATGTCTTTTTGGGCTCGAATGTCTCCTTAGATTGATATGGCCATGACAGTGATTTTACTCCATATTCTTGTTTCGTTTCCAATTTGGGAAAATCAGAAGTAGGTGGTTTTATTGAATAGAATCGTGGGTGTACTATTATCAACAGTCTTCTCAGAAGTATCCTCGGGAGTATTGGTCTTAGTATATATCTAAACATTTGCAACAATAATGGTGGTATATATAGATATCATATGATGAAAGTGAGAAGAGGGTTGAAATTTTTTTTGATAATTTAGTGCATTCTGCAAGAGAGAACAACAACAACCGAAAAAAAAAAAAATTGGCGACCAGAAAAACAACCAAGTGTTCTATTGACCCATCAACGTCAACCAACAACGAAGAAGAAGAAGAAGAAGACAGCTTATCATGATAACGGATGATCAATTAAACACTATTGCCTTAACATTTGGTTTTGCTTCCATAATTTTAATCATAATATACCATGCCATTTCAACCAATGTCAAGAAATTGCAAGATTCTGACGTTGCCAACACCTCAAGCAGCAATATTACTCCTATTGAAGAATTAGTTGCTGGTAAGAATTCCAAGAATTAAAGACAATGAGTGATTATGTTGAAATAAGGAAGATATATGAAAGACTAAGGGTCTGAAAAGATATATATGTTTAACCAATAATAATTTACCTGATGAATGAATGTTTGAAGGGGTCGGGCTGTGTGTTAGCTGGTACTAGCTTGAGTAATTAAGTTGATTTTATAGACAAATGTGAACTGAGAATATTCCAATGGAACAACCTATTGTCAATCATATCCTATCTCCCCATATCTCTTTGTTTACTTCGATCTTTACTTGATATACTTATGAAGTGATGAATACTTCCCCCAGGTGAGTCAAGTTCATTCTGTACTTCTGTCCGACTATATGCAGTATTTTGTTAGGATTTGCCATTTTGCCCTTAATATAATACAATTAAGAGTTAAAAAAAAAAAAATCCCGAAAGGAAAATTTTTTTCATCATTTTGCAAAAAGGGATATCCATTGCAACCAACCCAACTCCACAACCAATCCAAACCAACCCTTTATAGAACACGCTTGCGTTACACACACACACCCACACACAGATACACACATACATCATATATACATATACACACACAAACTTTAAATAATGTCTTGGTTATTTGGAAAATCTACTACTCCTTCTACTACCACTGAAGATGATCAAAAAATCAAACAAACTTTAGGATTCGATCCAAAAGAAATCAGTGATGTTAACAATATCATATCTGCCCCAGGAATATCCACCACAACTGCGTTTAACAAATTACATCCATTAGCAGGATTAGATAAAGGGATTGAATATTTAGATTTGGAAGAAGAAAAATTAAATACTGTTGAAGGATCCAAAGGTATAATTCCATCTAGATCATGGACCGATGATTTATGTTATGGTACCGGTGCTGTTTATTTATTAGGATTAGGTATGGGTGGAATGTGGGGTTTCCAAACTGGTATTAAAACATTACCGGAAAATGCTCCTGGTAAAGTTAAATTGAATCATATTTTGAATAATATTACCAAGAGAGGTCCATTTTTGGGGAATTCAGCTGGTGTATTGGCCTTGACTTATAACTTGATCGATTCTACTATTGACGGTATAAGAGAAAAACATGATGATTTGAACTCTGTGATTTCTGGTGCCTTGGCTGGTGCTTTGTTTAAAAGTAGTGCTGGATTTAAACCAATGGCGTATTCTTCAGTTATGATGGCTGGTGCTGCTGGTATTTGGTGTGGTGTTAAAAGATTATTACAAGAGTAGAGAAAGAAGATGACTGAGAGAAAGAGAAGATACGATCTATCATGTATATATATATATATATAAATAAATATAAATGAGGTGTATTAATACATTATTAATTATTATTGTTGCTATTATTCTTATTATTATTATCTATAAAACTAATTATTTTAAGCTTTTATTGACTCTATAGGTTTATCCGGGGTGGTGGTGGTGGTGGTGGTGGCGGTGATTTCGTTGTTGTTATTATCATCGGTAGTTTTATCCTGTTTTTGACGTTTGTTTGACTTTTTCTGTCTTTGTACTTGTGTTTGCTGTTGTTGGTCTAATGGTCTTTTTGGTGTCGGGGTATCATCAAAATTTTTCAACATGGTAGTTTCATCCCAAGTGGTGAAGAATTCATTTATCAACTTTTCTCTAGTTTCTAAATGAGTGGATAATTCTCCTGGTTTTATGAATGTAGCCTTTTGAGCATTTCTATTCAAAATAGAAAACAATTTATCCCCTTGATCTTGTTCATCCTTAATTCTCTGAATAACTTCACCCATTTGTTCAAAATTTTTACTTCTTGAAATCTCTTGGAAAAATTTGGATTTGCCACTCATCATATTCAACATCATATATTTTGTTCCTTGATAGACATAATAATCTTTAGAAATATCATACAATTCTTGAACAATTTGAGCTTGTAAAACGGGAGATTCATTAAAAATAGAAGGATTTGCTTCTGCTGCTTCTCCAAACATAATACTTAATCTTTTATTATTTAAAGCTTTTTGAAGAATTTGTAAATCTTGTCTATTTTGAAAATTCCCATTGAGCACCACAGAAACTCCCATTTTTTCAATCATGGGGATTAATTTAGGTAAATAGTTCCAAACTGGATCCTGTCTATTTCTCATAATGGGAGTACGACAATGAATTGTTAAATTTTTAATTCCAGTACCACATATTTTTTCAATTAACTGATGGGTTTTTTCGAAATTATTAAATAATCGGATTTTGCAACTAATTGGTTTTTCATTGGGGATACCTACATTCTGAACCAAATTGGATAATATGGAACATAATAATTCTGGATTTTTTAATAATTCAGCTCCCATACCTGAATGAGTGGAGAAATTTTTCGGACATCCACAATTTAAATCAATTCCATCCACATCATCAATAACTTTTTTAGCTGCTTCGGTGGCTAATTCAGGATCACTGGAACCTAATTGCAAGATTATTTTCCCAGTTTCTTGCGGATGTTTTCTTAAAATAACAGTCTTTTTATCTGGATTTTGGTGGTTTTCTGAAATGTAATCAATGGTGTTTAATTCCTGATTAATCAAACGTTTCGATTGAATGACTTTTTTATCAACCAATTCTGGTGTCCAAACTAAATCAGCGCCATATTTTAACGCCAATAATCTCATAGGTAGTTCCCCACTTCTCACCATAGGAGCAAGACATAACTTGTTGGTGTATTCAATCATGGTTCGTAGCATGTGGTTTAACCAAAAACCTGGCTTGTAAATCAATCTATGGGGTTGTTAGATATTATATTTGTTTTTTTTTTTTCCAATGTGTCTTTACATACATTGCTTTTTCTCTTTTCTCTTTTCTCTTTTCTCTTTTCTCTTTTCTATTTCGTTGAGGATGTCGCGATGTGCGATGTGTGTTGTAGAATAAAAAAGACGACATTGGATGATTTGCGACATCAATAACCAAACGGAAAACTGCCAAAGGACAAAAAGCAAGAAATTTATGTTGGGTGCAAACAAAAGAAAAAAAAACAAAATTCACACAAACCCAACTAAATCAAAAATCAAATCCAAACCCCAGACCGTAAAAGAAAAGAAAAAAAAAAAATAAAGACAACAATGGAAGGCTAGGAAAGATTAAGCCGAAGATGGAGTTTTTGATGCAGGTCAATTGATTCAACGGATTTAATTCCATTGGTCAATTTCAGTTGTGAATTCCAATAGAACCTTCCTGTTTGTAGTAAGATGAAAAGAAAGATGACAATCAAGAAAAAAAAAAAAAAAAATTTCCCAATTATATTACCCGAGGACATAATCCAATTCCAGTGGGGAAGAGGGGGGAGAGGGGGGGAGACTCGAGGAATGCGGTAGGGCCTCGATGTTAAGCCTGAGATTTTTTACCCAGTTGAGAGATAGGGAGGCAGATGAATTAAATTGGAATTGTGGGCCCAAAAGAAGTAATAATTTAAGTCAGAAATAAGAAAAGAAAAGAAACGATGATTATTGGGTCAGCAAATTGGGAAGGCTTTGTTTCTTATCCAAAACCAGAAGTTACAGTTACGGTATCAGTTGCAGTAATGAATATGGGATATGGGATATGGTTATGATTAAAGTTATACTTATAGTTGCACTTGCAGTTGCAGTTACATTTACAGTTACAGTGACAGTTGTGCGTGGGGGAGAGAGGGACATAAATCCGGAAGCAAGTCAAACCCCCGCTGCGTATCCGTGATTGGTTGAATGCGTGTACATAGCCAATTGTCGTTAGAGTATTAGTAAACCTAAAGTCGTGTGCTTTCTGATAAAGGTAAAAAAAAAAAAATTGGTTGTCAGTTGTTATCGGGTATAAAATTGTGTTTATCTTTTTTTTATTTTTAACTAAAAAAAAAAAAAAGAAATCAAAAAAAAAAAATTTCCTAAGGAAAGAAGAAGAAGAAGTCGTGCATATCCAGATAAAAAAACTAACGATGCGTGTATCAAGACACAAACTAAAAAAAAAAGAAAAAAAAAATTTTCAAGTTGTACGATAGATAATGGCATTGACTGGGGAAGGAGTTTTATCGTTCTGGTATCAATTGTCGAGTAAGATTTTCACGTGATTTCAATTGACCAACTCAATTGCAGCATTGTTGTGTTGGGCAAACCAATTGGCATCAGAAAAGAAGAAGTGGTAGTGCGCCAGATACGATATTGGCATATATTATATCTGCAAACACTGAATAAGCGATAACGGCTACCCAAAAGTGAGGAAGATGATGGTGTACGTTTCCCCACCAAAAAAAAAAAAAATTGCTGCAGACACAAAACACTAAAATAAAAAAAAATTTCCTTCTTAAATATTTTATGTCTGTCACATGACCCTTGCGTCAAACCCACAAAATAATGGGATCCTATTGAGAGGGAAGACCGAAAAAAAGAGAAGGCATGACAGCAGAGTAAGCCGTGGGTAATAAGCTGTACTTATTATGCATGAAATGCTGGGCACATATATATCCGAATGACAAACCGTATACAACAAACGAATCAGCAAAAAAAAAAGGATGACAGCAACCAACCAATCAATTGCAGGCTGTGTCTGCTCAATTGGTAGTTGCTGGCGAGTTGAGTTATTTTTTTACTAAGAAGATTACAAATGAGATTAAATAGGGTGTAGTGTGTGTAGTGTGTGAATCGTCTGGTCATTATACACGA
>JAJLZW010000066.1:39273-68071 GCA_030572435.1 Candida labiduridarum
TTTTTTTTTCCCTTTTTTTCCCTTTTCATTATCATTATCATTATCAACTTGCATTTCTTTAAACATGTCCATATTTTATCATCCAATGTCATCCACAAACGATATACCAAACTGCTTAACGCCTACTCCTAACAATTTAGAAGATCAATTCACTATTATCAAAAAACAATTGATTATAACATCTCCAATTCAAACCACTACCAATAACATCAACAATAGTAGTAGTAATAACTCAATATCTTCCATTTCATCTACTATCATTGGCAGTGTTTCTACTGGTTCTGGTGCTGGTATTGATGGTAACAGTGGTACTAGCTCACCAAGTGGTACCACCCAACCATTATCTCCTCCATTATCTCCTTACCAAAGAAACGCTACTTTACATTTAATCAAACAACCATTGCCAATTTTACCAAAATTAAACGCAAACGACAAGTCATATCTCACCAACACAAATGCAGAATTCAAATTGGAAAACTTCAATGACTATAATCTCACCATCAACATCAGTTCAGTAGATAAAAACTACTACCATAAGCAATTGGATTTTTTAAACAAATATGCCACATTATCTTCCAATGAAAAAGCCTCTGCTGCTGCAAACACAACATTACCACAAAGAAAATACAGGAAAAGATTAAATTACGATTCAAATGACGAAATTACCAATTCAGATATTGAGAGAATCAGAACTAGAAGAATTATCAAGACTTCCAATAAGGATTTAACCACTGATGACGATGAAATGTTTTCTTCATTACCTGCAACTCCACCACCTAAGAAAAGAAAGAGAACTACCACTAGCAACAGTCCTTCGATTCCTATCTTAACTTTACAGCAACAACTAATTGACGAATCTATTCCTGATTATTCTCCTGATGTTTCCACTTTACCTCCAAAGAATGCCAAATGTTTGAAGATTGAATGGAAAGGACAACCAATGGATTTGTCCAATGATCCAAATTTGCATAAATTGACTCATCCTGCAGAAATAATGTTGGCCAGTATTTTAAGATTACCAGTGGCTGTTTATTTGGATTCCAAAAGAAGGTTTTTTTATGAAAAAGTGAATCGTATAAGAAGTGGTAAAACGTTCAGAAGAACTGATGCTCAAAAGGCTTGTAGAATTGATGTTAACAAAGCAAGTCGATTATTTGCCGCTTTTGAAAAAGTTGGTTGGTTAAAGGATGAATTGTTTGAAAAATACTTGTAAAAAAAAAAAAAAAAAAAAAAAAACCATATGGGATTAATTAAGGGGATTTTGGATTTTTTTTTATTTTATTTTATTATTTGTACTAATACTTAAAGGGGTTTTTTTGTTTGGTACACTGAGATATAAATACACTTGAGAAAAGTGTTACAATTTAGTTCGGTTTTTTTTTTTCTTTTTTCATTACATGATTGTCATTATTAGAGAAAGGTTTGATTTTATTCATTTATTTATTTTATTATAAGGAAGGGAAATATTTGGTTATTTAAATTTTGTAAATTATTGGAAAAAAATGGTATTAATATTAGAATTTGTTAAATTAAAAACAGACACATAAACAAAGGGGTTCAAGAATAGACAATTAGATAATTAGACAATTACTTTTTATTTCTTTCTTTCATTATTACTTATTGATTTATTTATATATATATATTGTATAAAAAAAAATGTTTTTTGTTAAATGTTATACTAGTTATACTAAAAACCTAAACCTGACTCTGTCTTTGCTGTGTTTTTTTTTTTTTTTGTAGTTTTTCAATTTCTATGCTGTGATGACAATGGAAGAATCATTGTCATTATCATTCTCTCTATACATGTAAAATTGTAGAAAGATGAATGAATCTTCCAATATAGTTCCCAAAGATCCCAATAGCCAACTCAAATTAAGCAAGATATATTTAGCATCACTTCTAAAGAACAATATTTGTCCAGCATAAGTTAAATTACCCAAAGTTGAAAATAAGAAAAACAAAAGACTCAACCCATGAACACTTTTCCTTTGATGGTTTTGAATAATTTGAGGAATTCTTGCTCCCAAATATAATATAGCACTACAATACCCCATAATTTGTGGTCCCAATCTAATCTTCTCATCATGATTATTATCACCACCACCATCTGGTGGAGCTGTATTTCCATCTGATGATCCACTGATGAAAAATCCCACTAATCCACATCCAATAACAAATATAATTGGTAAAACATATTTAATGAAGACTGAATGATATTCTGGTTCCATGGCAATATCAGTCAAGGTACTACTTCTTCTACTTCTAGTAGTAGTCAACAATGGCATTTCTTCAGTTCCTTCATGATGACTACCATGGCTATGTCTCTTATTATGTTGTTCATGATGATGATGGTGGTGATGATGATGATGATGATGTTTAGGATATATCTTGGTATAATAAATATAGCTGAAAATCATCAAGAAATCAGCAATACAAAACCATACTGCTAAAAAGATAACTTCCGGTAATAATCCCGCCCAAATAGCACCAATCAAATTGAAAACATCACCCATGAACCATATTGATATAAATCCAATAGCTATACCTTCAGCAGATTTCAATCTCCATTGTTCAATTAATTGCGGCATCAACAACACGATCCAACATGCCAATGACGTCGATCCCATCACTCCGGAGATTTGTGATCTCCATGTGGGTTGTTGTTGTTGTGAAGCTATCGTCACAGCTTGGAATAAATATGAAAACATGATAACCTTGCTTTTTTGGTTTTATTGTATTGCAAAAGAAATAAATGAGACGACGAAGAAGAATAAAAGTGGTCGTCTCTGACTCTTTTTTTTTTGGTGATAAGATGGTGGGTAAGCCTAATGGAAATTAAATTAAATTAAATGAAGAAATTTTTTTTTTTTTTTTCCTTTCCTTCTACTAAGTTTGTTGCGCGCGGAATTTTTCTTTTTTTTTTTTTTCGTCGGAATTCCACACACACGACACACGGACTATCGCGGTTATATTCCTTTGCCCAATTAGGAAAGTATTGATGCCGCGCCATACAAAAGTTGTCAAGAAGAGTGAGACAGAATCATGGGGAAAGAACAATTGAATATAGAAAAGGCTTTGTTAATTGTGCGTAATGGATCGCGCTGTATGGTATTGTAGATCTCTCTTGGAAAGTTTAACCAACACAACGTTAGTATCGTGTGACATATATAACCCTAGGAATTTCATACCGAAGAGAAATATTTAAAACGACAATTGAACAAAATTTATTCAAAAATTAAAAAAAAAACAAAACAAGAATGTGGGTTTTTATAAAAAGAAGCAAAAGTTTAAGTTACATATACCTTAAAACAGCTCCCCTTATGTTAGTATACTTTGAAATTCAAAAATTTAATTTGCACCAATAAATTAGAGGAAAAAAAAAACAATTGCAAGAACCGGGAATCGAACCCGGGGCCCAACGATGGCAACGTTGGATTTTACCACTAAACCATTCTTGCAGAAAAGAAAATCAGAAAACAGTTGCAAGAACCGGGAATCGAACCCGGGGCCCAACGATGGCAACGTTGGATTTTACCACTAAACCATTCTTGCTTCTGATTGGTTGGCTGTAAGGTTTATAAGGCTATAAGGGTTAGCGCGTAGCTTGTAGTGGTATTGATCTTAAATTAGACTAGAGAACTAACTATACAACTTATGAAAAATGTTTTCTGGTAAACTTTTCACTCGATGTCATCGCTTGGGACTGCGTCCTGCGGTGCCATCTTTGTGACATGCGTAGGGTCAAATCCTACATTGGCATGAGGACTGCAGTTCTTTAAATACCTCTTTGGTAGCTTGACTCATTGCTCTTGCTCTAACTGTGGCTTCCAATGTCCGATCTAAAATCTGAGATTTTTTTTTTGTTTCCTTGACATAATTATAACAATTAACACAACCGATATACCTTCGGCTGTCTGACCCGATGCCACAGTTACGATATAATTATGGATCGATATACAAAGCTTTGTATTTTCCCGCGGCATTAAGGATTCCTTGCAAATTATATCCTCATATTTCGTGATTTCCAAAGATCAACAACACGAATATATAAAACAGCCCCAGCCCCAGCTCCTGAACTATCTTCACCTTCACTTGCAATTGCCACTATAAGTACAATTACCATATTCACATACTACTAATGCCGTCATCACATAAACGTCAAAAGGTTGGTTCATCAACCAATGGAGCATCCAATGGCAACAAACAACCAAAACATCTAATTATCAATGCATTTGATATGATGTGTCCTTCCCTTCAAACTGCCGGATTATGGAAACATCCCAAGGACAAATCTCGTGATTACAACACCATTGAATATTGGACAAATCTAGCTAAATTATTAGAAAAGGGGAAATTCAATGCATTGTTTATTGCTGATGTGTTATCTGGATATGACGTTTATAATGGGCCCAGAAATTTTGATGCTGCTGCTAGAAGTGGCGCACAATTTCCAATTAATGATCCTCATGCTGTTATCCCAGTTATGGCAGCTGTTACTAAAAATTTATCCTTTGCTGTTACTTCAAGTACTATTACGGAAGCTCCTTATCATTTTGCTAGAAGATTGGCCACCTTGGATCATTTGACAAATGGAAGAATTGGATGGAATATCGTCAGTTCTTATTTGGATTCTTCAGCTAGAAACGTATTGAATGGTGCTGATTTACCAGATCATGATGAAAGATATGATAAGGCAGAAGAATATTTGGAAATTATATATCAATTGTTCTTATCTTCTTGGGCTGATGATGCTGTGGAATTGAAAAATGGTGTTTTTTCAAATCCAGATAAAATTAGAGAAATTAACTATGAAGGTAAATATTATACCGTACCAGGTCCAAGTATCACCGAACCTACTCCACAAAGATTACCAGTTATTTTACAAGCAGGTGCTTCAAGCAAAGGATTGGAGTATGCTGCAAAACACGCCGAAGCAGTATTTATTAATGGTATGACTCCTGAAGGATTGAAATCAAAAATTGATAAATTGAAAAAATTGATAGTTAAACATGGTAGAAATCCAGATGATGTCAAAGTTGTTCAATTGGTGACCGTTATCGTTGCTCCAACACATGACGAAGCTATTGCCAAATACAAAGAATACAAACAATATGCGGATAGGGAAGGTGCGCAAGCATTATTTTCTGGTTGGACTGGGGTTGATTTAGGTAAGTTTGGATACGACGAAGAATTGGATAAAGTCGAAAGTAATGCCGTTAAAAGTTTTGTTGAAATGTGGACAAAGCCAATGCCTGGAGATCCACCAAATTTGAAAAAAACCCGTGCTTCCATAGTTGATCAATTAGAAATTGGAGGACTGGGGATATTAATCATTGGTGATCCAAATGAAGTTGCTGATGAATTGGTTCGTTGGCATGAAGTTTCCGGAGTGGATGGATTCAATTTCACATATGCTGTAAGTCCTGGTAGTTTTGAAGATTTGGTTGAATATGTGATTCCAGTACTTCAAGAAAGAGGTTATGCTCAAAAGGAATATCCAAAAGAAGGAATTTCATTTAGAGAAAATCTTTATGGTGTTGGCAATACTTACTTAAAGCCTGATCATCCAGCTTATGGGTTAAGATGGAAAGCAGGCGAATCCAAAGAAGAATTTGAAGAAAGATTACCAAAAGTATTAGAAGAAAATTTTAGTAAATAAGACAAAACTTAAATATATATATATATATTTTTTTTGGAAATAAACTACGGTATTTTTAAAAAATGGCAAAACTATATAAAAAAAAAAATAAAAAAATCCAGAAATGAAAAAAAAAGCAAGTAAAAATGAAATGCTATTTATAATCTTATTAGAAGATGTATTGAATGAAGCTGACCAAATTCTTAACAGCCCAAATGAAGATGATCTTTCTATAGGTAGAATTACCAATAATAGCACTGAAAGTATCAGTAACGACACCGGAACCTTTCAATGCATCCATCAATGTACCAAAAGTGAAAACACCTTGATTAACACCTTGGGTAACAACCTTGACAATAAACGCTTGCCCGTCGGAAGTGGAGATTAAATCATCCGTAATCGAAACCGCTAATCCTGATTTGTTCAACGACGAGCAAATTTGCGTTAAATCGGTCACAGCATTAATCAAAGTGATTACTGATTGAAGAATAGTTTCTTGAACTGTATTAATAACACTATTAATAATATCAAATATGAAGAATCTCTTGTTTAAAGAAATAATTCCACTATTCCACAATGAAACAATGATTTTCCATAAGCCAGGAACCAAAGAATAGTTAATAAAGAATCTCATAGTAATACTAACAGCTAAGCCTGATTTATTAGCAGAAGTTAAAAGTTTAGTCAATCCGGTGTTTTTAACATAAGAAATGACAAGATCAATAGTAGAACCTTGACTCAATGAATTAGTAGCTAAAGCATGAACAATAGAGACACCTTCACCAGATTGGTTCAATGCAGTGAAAGCAGCAGTTAATGCAGGACTATCTGGATAATCTCTCTTGGTGATATTTTCCAAAGTCAATCCCGATGCAATAACTAATTGTTGAAGGTAATCGGCAATTTCAATTTGTTCTTGCGTTGGAGGTGCAACGTCTCTTTTCGCTAATACTAATTCATCCGATACTGGTTTAGCAACTACTATATCGGCTACTGCGAAATATGCAAATAGGAAAACAGATAAATATGTGATTAAAAATGACTTCATCGTAGCGTGATGGTGATGTCTCTGGGTTTCTTGTTTTTTTTTTTTTTGGCTCAATTATAAAAAACAAAAGAAACGAAATTATTAGAGTATATGTAAATGGTGTTTCGTATACAGATATATATATTTGAACGTATCGTAATGTTTGTCTCGACCTTACATATACATTTGGGTCTGTTTCCTAAATAGGAAATTTTGTCATTTTTTTTTTATTGCGAATTTTTTTGGGTTGTGCTTGTTTTGTCGTGTTTTGAGTTTTTTTTTTTTCGCAATTAAACGAAATGTACAGAAGATTGTCTTTTTACCTAGTATAGAAATAACTCATGAGAAAAATATCTTGCCATACACTTGTTTATTTTTTGCCTTTACGAAGCCAAACAGATTATAATGGCTTATAATTTTTACATAATGAGGTATGTTGTTTCTTTTTCTTTACTGTTTGGGCAGGCTGCTCTTGGTGAAGTAGATCAACCTGTCGTAGTTTGTATGCTTAGAGTCGTTATTATTGTCTTTCAGTCTGCGTTGTGGGTAAGGATGGATGAATAATGAGGCTCAATAAAGTTTAATAAATGTCAGCTTCTTAATACCCTTTACCTTCTCTTGCTATGATCACTCGCTCTCTACACCCCGCATTGAATAAACGTCATGGGTACATTACCTGTTTAGGGGTTCATAGAGTTAATTCCGAAAGACCAAGAAAAAATAAAAATAACGACACCCTATTGTCTTCATCTTGACAAGAGCAAACAGAGTCACAATATATGAAAGACAGCCGAAATTTGCAGAGCATGCTTTGTAACATTATTTAAGCCTATTTCATAACTCCATTGGGTAATCTATTTTAAGAATAGCACTACTTGGGCCAAATTCAAAAATAGCTCAACTTGGAATGGTTTAGATATTCTCAATTCATGTGGATATACACTTGTACAGACATATATAACCATATACTAAAAAAAAAAAGAAACCAAAAAAAAAGCAATGAACCTTTTTCTTAAACTTCCCCATTACCTCTTAATTGATCATATTTTAAAACTGTATTCAACAATACTTTAAACCCGTTCTCGACATCTTCAGGAGTCGAATATTCTTCAGGAGTATGAGAAACCCCATTGATTGACGGAATGAAGATCATGGACGTTGGTACTCTCACACTGGCAAAGCAAGAATCATGACCTGCCCCACTCACAATTTCCCTAATTTCAGTTTCACCAAACAACTGTACCGCTGCTTCTTTAACGGTTTTGATATTTGTCTTGTTGAAATGAATAGCAGGAGAAGTAGTTAAATTTTCAAATTCCACAGTTAATGGTTTGGCAAATTTTGAATTAATATTCTCTTGAGCAATTTGTTTTGCCTTTGATTTAATTTCTTTCATGATAGTTGCCAATGTTTCATCCTTCACGGTTCTTACATCAAGGGAGAATTTCACAATATTAGGAATAACATTAACCGAACGAGGTTCCAATTCCAATGTACCCACAGTAGCTAATCCATCCAATTTTCTAGCAGTTTCTATAGCCATAATGATTATTTTTGAAGCAATCAACATTGCATCCGAACGGGTATTCATTGGTGTAGTACCAGCATGACTTGCTTTACCAGTAATTGTGATTAAATTCCATTCAAATGCCTGAACACCTACAACAACACCAATTTTCTTTTTCTCATTTTCCAAAATTGGTCCTTGTTCAATATGAAGTTCAAAATGAGCCGCTAAGGGATTTTCCAAATATGAAGCTTTAACTTCCCCATCATATCCAATTCTTTTCAATTCACTTCCAAGACTAACAGGTGTTTTATCTATTGATTTAGTTCCCAATGCTTCTTCTAATGGTATAACCCCAGCCCAAACACCAGACGATATCATGCTTTTGGGGAACCTTGCTCCTTCTTCATTGGTCCAATCAACAACAGCAATAGGGTAATTAGGCACATATCCGTTTTCTTTCATGGTTCGCAACACTTCTAAACCCAGCAATACCCCCAAAATCCCATCATATCTTCCCCCACTAGGTTGTGTATCCAAATGAGATCCGATTCCAATTGGTGGTTTGTCGTTGTTTTTACCAGGATATATTCCAAAAATATTCCCCATTTGATCAATTTTTATTTCACATTGTAAACTTTTCAACTCATTAACAAACCAATCACGTACATTTTTATCTAAATCACTCAAGGATAATCGACATACCCCAGTTTGCGTAGGTTCGGGACCCCAAATACCATGGGCTCCCCATTGTGCGGTGTCATGGATGGTGGAAATTAATCTTCCGTCTTTAATAGTTAATTGTGGCATGACGGTGGATGAATATTGTCGAATGGTTGAAATTGTATTTCTTAAGAAAGGCATTTGACGAATAAATTAAGAACAGGAAAAGGCTCTTGGCTGTATTTATATATGTAAGAATTGTGTGTGTGAGTGTGTTTTTTTTTTAAAAAAACAGGGATTGAATTCTTGATTAGTGGGAGGCATTTGGTGATAAGTTTAACCTGCGGAGGTGTGCAAGGGGTCGCTTTGTTCCCGATTTGGTAGTTGCCGCGTGGAGTTGCTCGATTAGGAAAGTGGGCTAAAGGCACCTTAAACAAGAAAAATAGAACGAGCCATTTGAAAGGAATCCAACTGCGATCAAAATATTCAATAATCAAAATATCCTGTGGTTGTAACTTACCATCTTTATTGGTTTGTTGCGGTAATTTCCTTTTTAATCAAGTTCACGTTTATACTTTCTTGTTGGATCACGATGAATGGACAATTGATCAATTCCGCTATCGTGTAAGTTATCGATACACAAAATTGAACAACTTTAATTGGATTTAAAGATAACGATAAACCTAAAAGTGACATTGACAATAGCAAAATTAGTAAATTGAACGTAGGTCTCTAAAAAGTTCAAAAACTTGACTAACCTGGCTCATGATTAGAGGTACATTTGTAAGCGTAATATATATGATTAAAAAAAAAAACGAATAGCAAAGAGAACAGCAAATACATTGGAAGAGTCAATCCTTTCGCCTCATATTTATTCTCTTCTGTTACATATGTGTATTTGATCAACAATGAACAATTGTCTCGGTACAGCACTGCGAAACATTACACATCGAATGAAGATGATCTTCAATAGTCCATGCTTCGTCTTAATGCTGAAAACAAAGAGGACCTATGCGGCGTATACGCCCTATGCAAAGCAATAACTGATATGTCATGAAATGAGATATTAATCAATTGCACCTAACCTCTTTGACGAGAAAGGGTGAATTTATTGTACATCATGGGCTACGGCTAGCGCGAAGTTGGGTGGAAATGTACCAACGCCCACCCCCGGACATCAATCAAACCTTGTTAATTGTAAGCAGCTATCACCACAAGAATACGTTTCTAAAGGTCTACAGGAAACACGAAAAATACTTAGAAAAAAAGAATAACAAATCAAACAAGTGTGAGAACATTTATGGTGGATAATAAATGTGTTTTTCCTTTGTTGTTGTAGATTTCATCCTGGGGGCACAGAGAACGTGTTGGGATAGGAATTCCGTACAGATAATTTTTTTTCATTGTTTAATGGAAGAATATGTATATTCCTTGTCAATTCAACTTTGCATTGTTTGTGGAAAAATTACCCTGTAGATAATGAACATTAGATAATTGTGGTTTTTCATATGGTTAGGTGAAACAGGTTGGAATGTAATTGTTACAAAGATATGGATTCAAACAAAAAAAAAAAATTTACACACGTTTGTTTTGTTACACAGAATCAACAAACGCTTCTTCATGAAGAATTTAATAAAATTCTTTCGCTATTTTATCATTATGTTTCAAATGTGGAAGCTGATGATGGTGATGACGATGGTGATGAGGTATTTCTTCATCATGTGTAAGAGGGAGAAATTTAAAATGCTCTTAATTAGTCCCGATGTTATAGCTGTTTCCATTTCTTATAATTATAATCACACCAAATCTTGTAGAAGCCTCGCAAAATTGCAGCAACTTTATTATTATTATTATTTTTTTTTTTTCGTTTACCGCAAAATAAAGATTTGCAAGGCCTTCTGTTTAAGCAAATAAAGAAAGCCCCCAAAAAATCTCCCCTTTTTTTTTCGAAAACACGAACAAGTTGCATTTTTCTTCATGCCCCGGTTCCTTTCTAAGCAGTAATACTTCCTCGGATCTTCAAGTTTAGTTCAAAAAAAAGAGAACAAAAAAATAGGAATTGTACAGATATGAAAGTTAATCTTGAAGTAGTTTCAGTTGAAAACTGTCAATCTTTATATTTTAGTACTAAAATGCATGCTATGAACTCCGATCTCTGCGTCAGTAGAAACAGGGAAGAGAAAGAGAAAGAGAAAAGTGGAACAAAGATAAAGGGTAACAAAGCAGCAGGCATATTTAAAACATGGGATGTCGAAGTTAGTTGGGCGAACAGTGCGAAAAATCCTCGTGGTAAAGTGTGGCAAGTACGAAAAAACAGCGACTGTACTACGCGAAAAGTTCACATTTTTTTTTTTGTTTTTAGTGAAGACTATGTAGGTTGCATGAATTCAAAGAATTCGCTAAAATTTTTAGTTACCTGCTACCAAGAAAAAATGCTAAGGCATCATTCCTCCAGAGAAAGTTTAATCGAAAAAGGGAAGTGTCAAGCTAATTGGGGCAATTCTGATTGGTTAAGTTGAAAAAAAAAAATTGGTTGCAATATCCATGGAATTAAGAAAAATATATTGAGAGCAATAACAATTTGCATCTTAGGCAAATGGGCAACCGTGGATATTCAATAATCTGAAACCTGCTATCCCTTGATAATCCCCCTTGTTAATCCCATTGGACGTAAGATATAGATTTCAGTTGATGATATCCATATCCATGTGAAATTAGGGATGAAACAGAATAGGAGGAAAACGTTTTGTGAGGAGGGGATGCTAAGTACGTTTCTCCCTCAGCTGATCACCAGCAAGCATTTAACAAGCTTATTGTGTGTTTCAGAATTTATCATTATTTGATTTTTTTTAGCAATCGATGGTCAAGAAGATGGATCAATTAATGCGAATACTAGTTAAGCGCGTTGGATCAGCAGCATGATACAATAAGTTCATATTTAATTCTATTTTCAAAAAAAACTAAGATAGACAATCAAATAATCTAAAGACGAAATGGGTTGCCATAATGGAAGTTCAAAAAATGTGAGTGGAAGGTATTGTTCGCAGTCTTTATTTTTTCTGGATACCTACATTACTAGTTAAAACATCCTTTGTTACTGGATTGAGTATACGCAACTATCAACATTCTAGTATGGATGAAACGTAGATCAAATTTCTCTAATTTTTGATTATTTTTACATAACTTTTTCCAGAAGGATGACCAAAAAGGGGAGAAGCAGTAACAATTGCAATCTCAAGAAATTGAACCCGGGAAGAGCTGTAAAAGGTAACTTCAATCGGCCGCCTTATTTTTATAGAATCAATGATATGATATGATATGACGTGACATGACATGAACTATGTGATCCTATTCTGACCTGATTTTAATAGGCACAGTTTGCTGAAAATGGGTGATGTTGTACATATATAGTAAGAACTAGATAGCCAAATCAAGGCAAAAGAAACAGAAAAAAAGAAAGGGTGCAACGTATAGTAGAGCATCAAATCTAAAACCCCCTTAACTCTGAGACACCAACAAATCTTTGTATGCCTTACCCTGCTGTGGCACCCGCAAAAATATTATAAGCCTATTGATTGAAGTCTTAGCACGGCAAAGTGGGTGTATGCCAAATTTACGCGTGGTAGAGGGGAATACCCAACAACGAATCCTGTTTTCAATTTCATCCCTTTGGTTTCTTTCCCTCCTTTGACGAATTGACGTAGCTTGCATATCCTATAACATCTTTGTTCATTGTAGATCATATTTCAGTGGATATGATATGAGATGATGAAAATTCCACCTATTTTTATGACCCAACCGTAGAGCAGTGGTGCAGCAAGAAAAAGAAAAAGATTTACCATCGGGGTTGGAAAGTCCAAGAATCGATACTTTGTGTGTTTCCATGAACACAAAATGGAGACTTTGTGCCATTGACAAGGGACCACACTGTGCTTATTTTCAATTCGGGCTGTAGCTAGATACAAAGGAGATATGGTGAGGGGGGGTTTCACAAAAAGTATCATGTATATTACGGACTAATCCAACAAAATATTAGACAGAAACATCCTTCCTTTCCAATTGCTTGTTTTTGGGTAAAATAGGGAAAAAGAAATCTTGATCTACGGTGATTTTGGGAGGTTGTCAAGGATACGCATAAACACAGAAGCACCCACAGTTACGTAGATTTGTGAAAGAAGCAGGAAGCGTGAATTTCGGGGGAAAGAGGAATATCGTGAACAAAGCAAAATGGAAAATTAACTTGTGTATCGAAAGAGTATGTAAAAATTATTTTTATTTTGAAGGAGTTAGCAACCATGCAATAAAGAATAACAATTATTTAGTAATGCAAGAAAAGGCCAGATGTAGACGTAGAGAGAACGTGATACCGACAGACCAAGTGTGTATGAATGGCTGAGATTGTAGTTGAAATCTAACGCTTCTTACAATGAAATAATGGGTGGCATTTTATGTGCGATGGTTAGAGTTATGGATTTGACATATTACTCGTAGTTCTGTAACAGCAGCATTAAATTCCGTCCGCTAAGCATTGTTTGCATGCCGCTAAGGTTTTCGGAACAGAATACGGAATTCCCCCCAACAAAGACATATCAACTTTCATCACCAATACTACAACCATCACGCAATGGGGAAATGGTTGCTTTGTTAGTCGTGCACTTTACCACAAAAAGCCGCAACCCAAGGTTTAAAAATAGCTCTGATGGTTATGACACAAAGGCGGCGTACTAACAAAAAAAAACTCTTACTTATTCAGCCTGGTTTTTCCATGTTGAATAATTAAGCAAATGTGCTTGATGCTGGTTTTGCAGAAGGTGAAGAAGGAAAGAGGAGGTTTCATAACGCTAAACATAGACCATTACACATGGCACCTAACACAAAACACAGAAACACTTTTACAGTCAACCTCTTATTTTGGAGTTGTTGGTATGCGCTTACTGTATGATTTTATGATGGTCAAGAACAAGAACACAACAAGAGGAGAAGGAAGCGTGAAAGTACTCCCGTTGTACATTTAAATTAACCCATTGAGGGATTGTCTATCTTGTTCATCAATTACGCATGCATTTTTTGCAAAAATAAAATATCCCTTTGGTTTAACCTTCTTGATAATCGCCGTTAAATTGCAATTACAGTAGAATGTTAAAATAAAAAAAAATTTCAATATAAATTGTGATAAAGATTTCCGTTGTATCAAATTCCAAGTTTTTTATGAATTTTTGATTTTTGATTTTTGACTTCGATATTTAAATTTAGTATTTCCTTTTATTGTTCCCAATTCTTTTATTCATTCGTTGCCACATTTCGGAAATAAAGTACAATTTCACCTTGTTCCACTGAGAAAGATCTCTTATTCCATTCGCTTTATTAAAACTTCACAACCCACCCCCCTTACCCATTATCAAGTAGCAATCTTTCGCTTGATTTCAACAAAAACTCCTCAGTTTCCGAGATTCATAAATATATTTTTAAGGTTCCGAATTTCCACTATTGTTATTTATACTAAGACCACGCAGACATCCGTTCAATCCCTCGGAATTAACAATTGCTCCACTTCTGCCGCCTTCCCACATCGAAGCCCGTATTAACAAAAAAAAACTCAACGAAAGCAAAGAAAGTAATAGAATTTAAATTTAGCTCACATCACAGACCTCCCCCCATCAGTTTGTTAAATTCTTTCGCTTTTGACTATACTTATTTTTATCTGTGGTTCCATTATTCTCCTCATATTATCCTGCCATTGTTTTGTTTCACTGGTTTTTATTTTATCCTAGATTATTATTTTAATTTGAGGATTTTTCAACGTTTCTGGTGAGATTTAAATAAAAGAAGATATAACCAACCAATTAACTCATTTCTTCTTCTTCTTCTTTTTCAATTTCACACACTTTCCAACATATCTACCTTTCACAATTACCTAATTTATCTTATACGTTCGCTACCTTCCTACCTACTAATACTTCTACTATTACCACCGTAGTATCCACACACTCCCCCGCCAAGTTTATTTTTTTTCATCCCATCGCTTTATCTCATATACTTACACAAAAGACAAACGGAAACCACTACCATGAATATGAATGTTGATTTCTTTGCCCAAATGGTTGCTGAAGCTTCACCAATGTTGCAAAATCCTTCTTCTTCCAACACCAATGGACAATTCATTTCCCCAAACCCAAATTCTTTCGCTTCAATAAACCAAAGAACTTCAGAACTTGCTTTCAATGCTGCGGAATTATCTGGAATCGATATCTTGGATTTCATTCCTGCTGCTGCTGTTGCTGAGCAAAACCAAATTCAACAAATGCAACAACTTCAACATGCTCAGCAACAATTACAACAATATTTGCAAACACCAAAATCCGCTGTGAGTCCGAAATTCCAATTGACTGGTGGTTCTAATTTCTCCGCTAACCCTACCCCTGCCTTTGGTGCTATTACCACTTTTTCAAATGGTTCCTTCGTTGCTAATGGTAATGCCAATGGCAACGGTAGTGAATTCCCTAGTGCCACTATTCCAGTTAGTGCTCAATTTTCTCCAATCACTCCTAATGTGTTGAACTTTGGTTCACAATTGAATTTACATGCTCTTCAACAGCAACAACAACAACTTCAACAACAAGTTCAAGCTCAAGCGCAGGTTGAAGCACAAACACAAGCACAGGCACAACAAGTACTTGAACAGCCTATGAGTACTCCGAGTTCCGTTCAAGCTATGAGTAATTCTCCATTGCAATTCTCCCCACAACAACCACATTACTCCTCATCTTCAAGAGTTTCTTCTTCAAGTACTTCTGTTGCTGATAAAAATAGTCCAACCATTGGTTTGGGAGTTACTATTATGGATACTACTCGTCAACAACAACAATCAAAGCCTTCTAGTGTGTTGAAGATTGCCAAGAAACAACCATCTCCTCATGAACAAGCCGCTTTCCAATTCCAACAACAGGTTAACAATGAAGCTAACAAGTCATCTACATCATTGAACCACAAACGTGATACTAGTACTTCATCATCTGTTTCCAATGTCACTGCTGTTGGCACTACTGCTACAACTGGAAATTCTAAGTCTCAACCTCAACTGAATGCTCAATTGCAAAAATTGATGGAACAACAAAGAGAAAAGCAACAGCAACAATTATTGTTGTTGAAAAAGGGAGAGATCCCAAAGCCTCCTGAATTAAAACCAAAGAGAAAATCCAGTTGTCGACCACATAAACAAAAGAGAAGATTACAAGAACAAGCCCAACAACAACAACAAGCTCAAGTTCTTCAACAACAAATCCGACAAATTCAACAATTGAAAAAAATATCTCCACCTCCATTACAACAAATTACTGGTGATTCACCAACTACCATTGAAGTTGCTAGCCCCGAACTGGATTTGAATAATGATTTAAGTTTTGCCAATAACACTAGTGCATTTATGTTTGGAGGCAATATTACTGCTGAAGAATTGTTGAGTAATGATCCCTTTGAAAGTTTGACTGGAGATTGTAAAAATGATCTCCTATCTGAATTTATGGATTTCGAATACGAAGAAGCAACTACCGGAGATCTTGTCAAATCAATCGCTGGTGATGAATTTGATTTTTTGAACTTGAGCAACAAAACTATTTCCCAAGCCGAGACAGCTACTGTTGCTACTGTTTCATCCACCATTCCTCAACGTCCAGCTTTGAAGAAGAAGAAATCAGTCATATCATCGAACAATATTGCTACAACTCCAACAAAAATTAGCAAAAAGACTTTAAGAAAGGCTTCATCATTTAGTTGTGGTTCTACTTGTTCGATTACTCCTACATTCATTGTGAATCCAAAATTCCAATGGACCAAATCACAAACCAACGAACAACAACGTCAAAGATCAATGAAGAGAAATGTTTCCCATGGATATACTCAATCGATGTCAGATTTGAGTAATTCGTTTGGAGGTGTCGTTCAAGATATGCCGGTTTTTACCTTGAGTAATCATTATCTGTTTGTTTATGAAAATGCTGATACCATTTATCAAGATGAAAATAATGACGATTCTACAAATTGCTCTAGTACGAACAATACTCCTCGTAAACAACAACAACAACAACAACCCAGTAATCTTGTCACCAGTGAAGTTGGCTTGTTGAAGAATCTTGAATCTGGTTTAGGAGAATTCAAACTCGAATTGAATAAGAGAAAATAATGGATTTGTTTTCTCATTAAAATTACTTTTTATACTATCATTTTTGCTTTTTTTCTAATTAATATTGGTTGGTTTGTTATTATTATTTTTTACTATTATTTGGTGTTTCTGTTCATTCTAATTACTTCCTATTTCACCTTACTACCGTTTGTTATACAATGTGAGAGAGAGAGAAAGAGAGAAAGAGAAAGAGTATGTGATAAGTTTCTTTTATGATTATCAATATTGCCTTTCATTCTACAATTGGTTCTGTTTTTTTTTTGTTTGCTTTAGTTGGTTTCGATCACGTCGTTCCTTATAAATTTAATTCTCCGATCGTAATTATCTAATTATTAATACATACATATTCTATATTCTACTTAATCAGAGCATTCATCTGTACGCCTTTGGTCTTTGTTTTGCCCAAGTACAAATTCCAAATGATTGTAAATCGCAGCAATAAACAAAAAATTCCAACTTGTTGCAACAATCACACAGTGCTGGAACAACAAAGTTACACGACCAATGCTTGTGACTATCAGGCAATACTCAACAACCGCCTAATTTACAATTACAATTACAGTTGCGATTGCGATTATGGTTGTGATCGTGTACTTGCTATGTTTCACAATTTACTCTTGTTTGAAACTAACTTTATTCATTGGTACATAGTACATAACAAAGCAATTCTCCACTCCCACCCACCAACCCCCCCACTACGAACACCTTGACCAACATCGGCCACATCCACGACCACCACCACCACCCATTGATATTTGAAACACCGTAGTATAGCAGAGCCAGAATACCTGAAAACCAACTTGAAACGAAAGGGGGATGACGGTGTATCGGAGTTGTACAACAGAGAAATTAAAGTTAGTACCAGAGCATAGAGTATAGGGCCATGAGCAGCAGTTATAAGGGTAGAAAAAGTTGTTACAAGTAGCTTTGACGTACAGAATGACTCTACTTCGGAATTTAAGTCCAAAGCTGAATCCGTGTATTAGACCCTGTTGGCAATCACCTGTATCGGAATTGACATTATCACATGTTTCCAGTCCATCTTCATTCTCTTTCTTCTTTTTCTTCTCCTTACAAATCAATCAAAAAAATAAATTGTAATGTGTATATTGTATCAACCTATAGCGTTCCTAACAAAATAAATAACTTTTATGCTTATTATCATTCATCTGTTTACTCTTCATCTTGCGATTCAACTTTTCCTTGTCTTTTACTTAAAGGAACATAATCACTTTGCAAAACAGATCTCTTTCTGTATTTATCATTGATGGTAAAGTACCCTTCGGTACCATAAGCAAGATAGAAAACACCCGTTGGTATTATTCCCATCATTATTATATTGAATAAAACAGATCTTGGTTTGAATCTAAAGTAGTGGCCCATTTTATCTTTGGCAACATTGAATCTTTCAAATTCCTTATCTGGGTGTAATGTACCAGCCATCTTATAATAATTGTTGTTGTATGTGATAGTTAAAAAGGGAATAGATAAACAATTGATATCACTACCTTTGGTTTGGTTTGTATGTTGGAGGATACTTTTTTTTTTTTGGTTTGCCTATTTGATGTAATTTTTTTCACTCCAATTTTGATTGGTAAGAAAAAAAAAAAGTGCGAAAAACACAAAATGATACACACACGACTTCTGCTATTTTACCACTGGTTTATTAAAGAGGGAAGGGTTCTTGAATTGAATGGTGTTGAGTGTACCCATTATCTCATCCTTGTAAGTTCAAATATCTACATGACACCAGTTCAAAACATTTGATTCTACCCAAAAGCTTCAAATTTAATATAAAGTTATGGTGGTGTTTTTCTCGCACAAGAACAGTGCAATTTGGTATTAATGTTGGTAGCCCAAATAGAGTACAATTCTGAGGAATCTTTCAAAGACGAATTTTGTCCTGTAATTTTGTAGATGTGAATATCTGCATGTTATGCAAGTGTGTTTGTTTGCTGTAGCTTGGTCATCAAATGTTGCCGAGAATGCGATATCGCTAGATCTGATGAGAGAACATTCATGTGAAGTTAGATCGTACACATGCATATATCATTGTTGTTCTTCAATTATTGATGATTAGAATGGGGGATATTAATTCAGAGATACCGGTAATAAACTCAATTAATTATGCTAGAAATATTCTCAATAAACTTCAATTTCCACGGCCATCCTCTCATCTCTTTTCTCGAACAGCGGATACTATGAAGGTGAGCAATTGCTACACACGTGGTTTAATTTGAATACCTGATCTCCATATCAAACGGTATTCATGAATGACAATCTGGCTTACTCCCTTTAGACTCCTCTAATTCTGTTCGATACATATCATGAACCCTTCTTAGGGCTTCCCCACATTACTGTACTCTGTGTTCTTTTTTTTTTAGTTATTTTTCACAAATTTCACCCATGATCTACAATTGTTAATAATAATCCTGTGATAAGTGAACAAACAGGATCAATGGATCAACCGATATGGGAGGAGGGGGGATGACCCCCAATTGTTAGCATTGTACATCTGAAATTCAAAGCAACTTATATCTTCATGCCATGCACTATTACCTGAAATTACGGTAAATGATGCAAGATATCACCAGTCTTTCAACTAGTAGATCTAGCAAGCAAGACCTAATTCACCAATGCTGGAGGAGCCATGATTCAATATCCTTTACCTCGAATCCACAATTGTAGAGATGGGACAGACATATATAATGCTACCAAGATGGTCAAGGAAGAAATATCCAAAGGATGAAGATTAAAAGCGGAGTGCGGCGAGGGCAAGGATGAGTATGGAACAAATAAAAAAAAAGGGCTAGATTCACACTTTACTTTTTTTTTTTAGGTTACAATTGTAGCATGGGAATAATGGGAATAATGGAGATGACGGGAGGGGAGCGTAGCGGAGGGGAGGAGAGCGTAGCGGAGGGGAGGAGAGGAGAAGATAAGAAGAGAGGAGAGGGTTTTTAAGCAACGTTATATTCATCAGCCTCAAGAGATCCGAATATAATAAACTTAACCCAAGATACATTCCTTAATCTTGCTCGTGAAAATAAGGATGGCTGATTAATGCGGAGTGGCATACTAAGTGCTCTCTTTGGCCACACATTCTCCTTATTTTTCGGTATTCGTTATTTCACGATTCCGTTTCTTTATCCCACTATCAACGGTTATTTGCGTGAAGATGTAATGCAGTCCTGATGCTTCTTGTTTCTGTTATTGTGTTTCTCGTTTTTTTTTTATGTGTTCTTTTGAAATAGGAACGGCATAGCGCAATGCTATTATGCCACAAAGAATAATTATTGTTGATGTAACTGACAATGCAGCGAACTGTTAAACGAGAAAGCAATGGAAAGGGATGGGAAACAAAAGTCATCACTTATTTCTCTTTGCAACTCGTTTACGAACGAACCAATAGAAGACGGTGCCATTCTTTTTCTTGGAAGATACATTGCGCAACTGACATCTAAAACTGTTCTGTGTAACTTTCTACACCCAATGCTGGCCGAGTCGTTTTCAAATTTATTTTAGGTGTGAATTTAGTTTCCATAATGAGCAGATGGCGCTACTAAAGCATCTGAAATAATGCCACATAGACATGGTGAAACATCACAAGTATTTCACATCTTCAATAACGATTATAATGCCAAGGCACAATTGAGCAAGATTATAGAGAAACATTACACAATGTGGGGGATGTCAGATAAGGTGTTGTTAATGGCCATCCCACGAGCGAAGATCTAACGACATCAGATCTTGGAGAGAAGTATGCCGACGTAGAGTGACTATTTTTAGTCAAAGGGAGCTGGTTGCTTCATTTCTTTTTCTCCGACTGGGGCGATTCTTTTTTTTTGTTTACTAGGACGGTTGGATTATTGCCAACTGTTAATGGTTTAAGGCATTATGGAGTTAGAATATTCATCGGATATATGGCACTGATTTGGAAGATAGGCGACTATCTGCGTCTCAAAATTTAGGTTTAAACATGGATATATGTTGGTAACTCTAAGGCAAAAAACTATAATGCTACCTGAAATTCGACACCATAAGTGCTGTCAATCACGCACGACCTGTATTATTAAAATTTTTTTTAAATTTTTTTTCGCCTTGAATTTCACTTCCTGTGGTAGTGGCACTACTATCGGTGGCAGTAGCAGTAGGCAGTAGGCAGTAGTAAATAAGAGCCGGTTTTGTGTATAGAAGAAAATTTCACAGAGATTTGCTATTTTTTATTGTCAAATGTTAGCACCACTTTTTTTAACAAAGAACCTTTAGGAAAAGAGCAAACACAAACAAGTAATAATAATAATATTATTATAATAATACACAAATATCGCTACAATATCATTACATAGGTTGCATGGAACAATAAGTTACAATAACAAAAGAAAAGATGCAAAGGAAAGAAAAAAAAGGGAATCAAAGAATAAAAATTTTAAACACACACAATCACCAACCCACACAATAAGCCAAAAAAAAAAAAAATTATTTTTCCTTTCTGTATACAGACATTATATCATCCATATGGATTTACACTTACACATTATTAATTTCAGGGGATATTACAATAGTTAAAGTCTTTTTGTATTTTATTCCTAAGAATGCGCAATAATTTTCTTACACGAGCGACAAAATTATTTGTACGAAATTGTAGAAATATTTTTATTCTGCCTCCGTCAAAATTATTTCTTAGCCTAGCAAAAAGTATTTGTTCACACCACGTGACTAATATTTTTTTTGAACTACGGTTGATTTTTTATAAAGTACAAAATTCCAGTCACGTGATTTAAATATATTTGTCATATCAGCTTAAACAATTTTGTCTGTTTACGTAGTAAGTTGTTTTTAACAGCTAGTATGATCAATTTTATCCCACTTGTATAAAAATTTATGAACAAAAAAAAAACTAAGAGACTTTCTTATCCACAAAAGTTTCTCTTTCTTTCTTTCTTTCACTCCCCTCCATTAGCGTTGAACTCCACCTATATATATATACAATTTCTGGTTCTAATTCACGTTTTCCCCTTAAATTTAAGTTCACGAAAATCACCACCGCCAAAGAAGAAGAAAAAAAAAATTAATACCTAAAAAGTACCGTGGGTTTATCACTCTTTTTATTTTTTGTTCTTTTGTTTTTCATTCCACGGCTCATATTCGATTTGACATCATAACGGTCCTCATCCCCGGTATCCATATCCTTCCTATCTTCCCGGGTCATTTGGTTTGAAAATACTTGATACTCATGTCCCACCAGCCTTCTATCAACAAAGGAGGTTCACTTGGAAACCTAAACAAGAAAGAAAGAAAAACACGACGAACTCACAAGAACTCCCGAGATGGGTGCCCAAATTGCAAGGCCAAGAGAATAAAATGCTCTGAAGAATTACCATCCTGTCATAACTGCATAAAAAAGAACTACCGTTGTGGCTATCTCGATTTCCCGCCGGATAAGTTGGAAATGATACGTCAGAAGAATACCAAACGACACCTAGCGTACACTCACTCCAACGCAAATAGCAACACGGCGAATAACACCATTCCAAATGACAGAAATCTACAGATAGACCATCCAAATTTAAACCCAACTTCAAATCTTGGTCAGCCTTCGAATTTTAGCGACTTCCAACATCAAAATCAAAACACACAATACAACTACCAATCCCAATTACCGTTGAGCAACGATATTTCCCAGACCAATCAACAGGGTTCCTTTTATCAGTATGACAACACTCAACCGTTTTATCTAAATGATCAAAATCAAACGGTGCACAGGGACGAGCCCATAGCTGCATCAACTGCATCTGGCGCCTCATCATCGTCAACAAACTTTATAATCAACCCGTCAGGATCGCCGCATTCGTCCCTCAATTCAGACTCACCGAACAACCTCAACCAGCTAATTCCAAATTTCATGCCTGTTGGCATACCCAACGAAGGTAGTTCAGTTACTCCTCCAGATATTTTTGAAGACGTGCCACGGGAGAGAATCGAATATTACGTGGAGATGCCTTCCACAACAAACGATTTAAGGCTTGCTGTATACAAAGATTCAATGAGAAGAATATCACATGTTCGAGACGACTTTGATCTAGCAACGTTTTCGTCGGATTCAACAAATGATAACCTTCCAGATAATCTGCTTCCGCCATCCCTTCCGCACCATCAACCTCAACATCACCCTCACACTCTCCAACAACCACCACCGCCACCACAGCAACAGGTACAACAGGAACAACAGCAGAGTGACGTGTCCCATACTTTAACACAAAGACAGGGTAGTATTTCTGGTTACGCTGATGATGTGAACACATTCCTTGATGCACTGTTTAATCCCAACAAGGAATTCGATTTTGGTTATGAGAGTCAATCCAGTGACGATTTTTCACGTACCCGTGCCATCTGTGCCGAACACTTTGGAATAGTAATACCCAAAGCAGAAACAACCAATCAACATGGTATTATCCAGTCTCCGCATGAACCAAAAATTGGCGATCCTCTACCGAATGCCATCAAGTCTCCGGTGTCAATCACTTTGCTAAAGTATCCGGTACAATTTTTAAACGCGACTTCGAAGGAGTATTTTAACAATAATAAAGAACTACTCGACAAATGCATATTGAGTCCAAGTTGTATTTGGACAGAGACGGAAAGTAAATTAATCTGGAATTCGATGTTCAGCGCTGCCATTTCCTTCCCGTACCCCATATTTTCCTTTTTTATAGACAGGGGATTGAGTGTCATTTTGAAAGTGTGCAATCGATCCCTAGCATCGGGTACAAGTGATACCTGTTTTACTCAAGAGATATTCGACATTTTGGTGAAGAAATCATACACGTCATATGGTACGTTAATTAAAGATATCAGAGAATCAATTGGACTTTTCATAGAGGTGACTACTATTTTATCGTGGTTTTCATGTTGGTCAATATTGATTCATCCCAACAGCACTGCCAAAGTTTCCAATTTAATGTTAACGGGTTCCACTTCCCTATTGAGAAATACATTGAATGACTACCAAACAATAGGGGATATACATCCCTCAATTGCATTCATTCTTCGATCTATACGGGTAGACACATTATCCGTGAGAGCTCAAGATTATAGATTTGACGTTATTGAACAAATATATAACGATATTGTTCAATTTAGAAAATTTGTGCTTTACAATCAGGATTTGACATCGAAAAACAATGGATACATTTTGAAATCATTTGTGGATCTTGAAAATTTTTTGCACGATTTAATTAATGACAAATACCCAAGGATCAAAAACTTAGACGATGCTTATAAAAAGAAATATGATTTGACGTCGAATGAAGGAATTGAGTTCATCTCACCTGATGAGATTTTCACAATGATAGTAGATTGGTTTAAAATTGTTCCAAGTCATGCAATATGCGTTGGGAAATCAATGTCAGCATTGAAGAGGACGTTTTATCTTTTCGTGGTTACCGCTGGTACGGCATTAGCTGCAGTTTTCCCTTGTATCAGAAGTGTATTTATAGTCGACGCATGGAGTGTCATCTTCCCCCGGACTGATTTTGATTGTGAGTTATTTGAATACTCAAGAGAAGATTTGTCAAGTGACGAACAATTTGACTATTTATCATTGTTGGCAAAAAAATTACTTCGAATGAACCGTTATTTTAGAAATAGGAGGTTACTTCTTTACAACTATGTGAAACACGATCGGGTTTTGGAAAAAGGAAAAACATATCTTGAAAAATGTGAATCTGTTAATGGTTACCAAAATGTAATTCATGTTAAACCAGCAAAATCGAAGTTTCATGAGGTCACCTTGCCAGATTTTTCCGTCAATAATATCATTAATATCTACAATTATCCAATGATTGATTTTAAAACAGAGAAGTATAAGAGTTTAAAGAGTATAATTAACGCCGAAAACCTGGACCAAAAGGAAAGGATAAAAGAATTGAAGTCTAAATTGGGCAATAACGATAAGAATGAAAATGCAATTTTTGAAGTGAATAATGATTTCAATTATAAGATAGGGATGTTTGTCTATGATTTCAACATTGTACCATTAATTGAAAAAATGAACGAAATTATACGGGAAAGAAGACCAACAGTAGAGGAAATGAAAGAGGATCTTGAGAATTTCGAAAATTCTCAAAAAGAAGTAGCAAAATGTGTATAGTCTTTTTCATTGTATTTCGTTTAATCCAACCAGAACTGTTAATTTAATGTAACATCACTTGGTTATTTTTGAGTTTATACATTTAGAGTTGTAGAAACAAGAGATACTAGAGGAAGGAATACATTTAACATCATGGATGATAATAAATATCTAGATGAACAGGTACAACTCTACTAAACAATGCATTGGACATCTTTTTTAGAGCACTGCGCCGTAGAATCTATTGACCTTCATGAACTGATTATTCTTTTTTCTTGAAGTTTTCACCATTGTTCTCTACTTTCCTATAACTTTCTATAAGATTCGAAAGAAAAGTATTCTTCTTTGTAAACAAATGACTGCAAAAAAACTTCAACAAAAAAAAAATTAGTATTGCGAATACACAGAACCGTGAAAATACACAACAACTATAAAAACACAACAAAGTCACTCAAAAAAGGTTTACTTTTTTTACAACACTTTTTTTTTCTTCTTTGTTGTGTTTTTATCAATCAATCCTATCGATCAACCATATCAATCAATCATATCATATCAATCAATCAATCCGATTATAACTATCTTTGGAATGTATGTATTTATTTATTAACTTATCTAGTGATTTTGATGATGATACTAACTTCAAACTTACATAGCGGCTAATTCCATAATAAGTTATTGAAATTCATTCCAGTTCCAGTTCCAGTTCCAGTTCCAGTTCCAGTTCCATTTCCATCTGAATTTGCATTTGAATTTGCATTTGCATTTCCATTTGCATTTCCTTTCCTTAAAGCTAGTTGTGTTGTCCATATAAATCTGTTTGGTCTTGGTGATGTTGTTTATACAAGAGAGTGATAGATCTATGATAATATAAATAACTGGAGTAAAACAAAGGACGATTGTCTTCAGATAGATGACTATGAGTTACAGAAGAGCCGCCCAAACAAACAAGGATACTGGCCCCTTGAACTACTTTGAATAGAGTAGAGTCCACATCTTAATGGCGGTTATGGATTAGAGGTGGCTCTTCAACAACGAAGTGACTAGTCACCACTTCATGATGCTATGTGGGTACTAAATAGGTACTTAATAGGTATATAGATACTAAATAGGTATCAAATAGCTATATAGGTACTTTATAGAAGGTCCCCTGGGGACCAAACTGGGGGGCAATGTTCCCTCAGTCTTATCTCTCACCAGAGCGGGTCCCCCAGACCCCTAAATACTTGGGGGAACAGTCGCCACTAATGAGCCCACCCTGGCGCGCCGGATTTGACGCACTTCCGGGAAAACCTGGGAAAAGGGGGGAACCCCGTCCCGCCCGAATTTGGCGTGCTTTGGGGTGGAAAACCGACCAAGGGGGAACTGCTGACCGTTTGTTTTCTGAAATCACGTAAAAATGCAACCAAAGGTTCCACAATTGCAGTTGGTCGTAACAAGCACAAACGAACAGAAAAAAAATTTTATAGGTGTGTTGAGAACTTAGAAACGCAACGAAATGTACATGCTGTCTTCTGATGAACACACGTGTTTGATCAGATTCACTCAAATAACATAATACATATACACATGGCAAGGCAACCCATTCCTCAACCAAACCCATCACCCCAGCACATACCATCAATTACACTCTCCCCGTGGTTGGATCACTTGTGGCGTCGATTCCAGCATTATATGACATAATATTTTATTTACTGACGAACACGTTCCTATTCCAGTGGTGCTTTGCCAAATATTATTTAATATGATGGTTCTGTTTAAGAAGATCTTTATCTACCTCACTTCAGATTGCATTTCAGGAACTCCCAAATTCCCGTTGTATTTCTCATATGGAATATATGTCAATTATTACCGCCACTGCTTCTAATGATTCCATGGTTAGTTTGACTAATATTACCAATATCACTAACCGATACTGTTGATTTTTAAAATACAACCGACTTCCATGTTTTCCAAATTTCTATCATTGAATTATCATCTTCAACTCCTATTTATTCATGGTCCTCGTGAGTGTGTGTGTGTGCGGCTTCGAATTTTCGGTTCAAATTCGATTTGGAACTTCAAATGTTGTTCAGTTGTTCACTGGCATATAGAGTATGAATAAGATTGAATCCGCTCCCGCTACAGAAAGATTACTACTTGCCTTTCCACGCAGTTTTCAGTTGTGTGGGGGCATTGTCACGTATTAGACTGGAATCTCCCAAAACACGCCTTATTAGGGTTTATACGTGACTCAATCTTATGGATTGTTGGAATCAACGATGTCTTGTTATGACGTAAATCGCGATGAGTTTGATCGTTTAAGAAGTGTTTTGCTTTATGCTAAAAAGGAATACTATAAAATTAGTTAAGCAATGATTAATTGATCAGTTTGCATGAGTTATTGTCTCGTTCTATTTAGCTAAGAGAAATTCTAATTTATAATTATATAGGACTTTTACAGTCAATCAACGTATAGAGGAAAATAGTGTTTAATAACTTTACAGTGATTTCACTTATACGAAGTGCTATTGCATCTGAGTATTACACTCCAGTTCTTAATCAATCTACCAACATAGTCCGCCTACTCACAAATAAAGAGAGTTATATCTCGCCAACCACCACTCAAAACAAATTAAATTAAGAATGAGGTGAGTACATTTCTGGATTTTTTAGTTGTCGTGAATTCGTTTTCTATGTGACAGAGGGTAAGAAATTTTTCTCTATTAAGTGAAATTAAATACAAGGAGTGAGCATGATAACCCCTCGTTGTCTTTCCTACACTGTATCGCCTACCAAAGACACTATCCTAACATAAAATACACTTAGATATCTGTGGCGGTGTGAATTGCGATTGAAATTGGCCAAGAAAGAATTGGGCTCTATTTTGAAACTGAATGAAGTATAGATGGTATAGATTCCAATGCACACATAATTCCTATATATAATAGTAATATGCGATATTCTGGGTGTAGTATCAATTCTAGATCTGTATGTGTAACCTTAGTAGTCACTTATTCAATAGTTTATCTTAGCTTGCTAAGACACTATGTGATGATCATTTTCCCATCTCCCGTTCAGAGTTCTCATAAGAAAGAATATCATCCTATGTTCCTGCGTGCACTATCCGATTACCCCATTATAGACTTTTTATTTCTTATTCAGAGTAATACGACAAAATTATTTAAACAAATTGTAGAGTAATGTTCATACTAAAGGGAACAAAATTGTTTATATCAATGTGTGCTAAATATTTCTTTTAACATTACCAAATAATTTCACACCAAAAGTGAGAGACATATGGTATGAACATAATTCATCTGTTACCTCAAATTAAACATTTTGCTTACGACGAATAGTTTCGTCACGTCTTTTGAATTGGTACAAACACTACATAAAAACGTTGTGATTAAATTATAATTGGTATTCGGTGCACTACTGATATCTAAAACATAGATAAAGTAGTAGAAATCTCTAAAGGTTCTATAGTCTTTTTATTTTAGAAATATAATTCTTATTCTTTTCAAACTAAATACCGCAGTTTATTAATACGAGTTTATTAAAATTCATATATTAAACTAGTCGATTTCGTAATTAAAAGATCAGCCGCGCAAACAGCTGTCAAAAAAAAAAATGGCTGTAAAAAACACAAACAAAAAAATTAGCCGCTGCAGTAC
>JAJLZW010000067.1:0-67750 GCA_030572435.1 Candida labiduridarum
CGGCAAGTATGACTTCTCTGCCATAAAACGATTCGAGAGACTCTTGATTGGCAGCCATTAAAATCGATGTGTATGCTTCAAGATATACACGTTTACATTTCTTCACTGTCTCCAATCCTCTGACTGTAATATCGGATTCATATGATAATCCTAATCCAATGAGGTATAACATGGTTGGTCGTTGTGGTGGGTAGAATATTAAGAAAGATTGGTTTTTGCGGAATTTTTTTTTTTTTTTCACTGCATCACTAGTGCGATGCATTTACAACCAGGGCAACAGAGTTAATCAATTTTCAATTAGACAGATATATATACTTATTGATATAATAAAGCAACAATTTAACCATCTAATGCGTATCCTAAATCAATACCTTCAAACTCTTTAGTTAACACCAAAAGTTTCTCTTTCAACATAGTCAAGTTCTCATTGTCTCCTGTTTCCAATCTTGGTAACCATTCACCTATTCCATGTTGTAAGATCCCCTTGGCTCTTGAAGCTGCTTGTTCAGCATTTCCATATGATCCATGTAAGGTTAATCTCTTGTTTTTACAAGAATAAGCAGCACGGTGCAAGATGTTGTTATTATAGAAAACAATATCACCTGGATGCAAATTAACAGTAGTTTGACCAGTGATATATTCTTTACGTCTTGCTGGATCGACTGTCTTTTCCCTCTCTTCTTCCGTTCTTATACGATCATGAGAACCTGGAATGGCAATCAAACAACAGTCTTCAGTTAAAGCCAAATTGAATTGGGCACCTGCATAGGGAAACTTCAAAAGGTCATTAGCTTCTTCTTCGGGAGTTGCTTCTGGTTTAATGGTATCTCTATGCCAATCTAATTCAAAATCTATCAATGGATTGATCAACATGTTGAGCAATTCCATAGACAATTGGGTTCTCTCAACTTGTAAAATATCACAGACAATATCCAATAATTTTTCATCACCATATAAATCATGGAAAGGTGTGGATAATTCACCCAAATCTGGATGTAATAAACCCGAAACCCCCCAGATATTTGGAGTGGAATTTTTGGGCCATGGTGGGAATTGTTTATCTGTGGTTCTAACAGCAGACCAATTACCAGCACGAGTGTATTCGACTAATGCCTCTGAAGCTTTCAAGTATTTTTCAATTTCATCTGAAAAAAGAAAGTTTCTGATAACAACGAAACCATTTTTGTCGATTTCATCATGGTATTTATGACTAATTGGAGCAGGCATTTTTTTTGTTATGTGTGTGTGTGGTGATTGGTGTTATTCATGAGAGGAATACATCAAGTTAGGGTACGCTTCTGCTTGTTTATTTATATTGAATGTATTGTATGTGGGGGATGGGGGATGGTTTAGTGAAGTAAAATTAGCTTTGATAGCACGCGAACAAATTTGTATGTGGAAATGAAACATCAATGAACTGACTGTAACATTAAGGTTACGAGCACTTTGTACCCGTTTTAACTTTGGCGTCGGTACCCGTTTGTACCAGGTTAAGGTTTTAGTTATTTGTGGGGTTCATTAAAAGAGATTGCAACCTCGTTACAATTATCAAAGCTTTACGAATATTTATACCCCCTTTTATTTTGCAACTTGCTGGTGTTGCTATCAATTGATATACTGTACGTTTCTCATTTTCAATCTCCACAACATAATCCTTTTTGTGAATGACTTGTAGATGTTGCAACTGTCATAATTCGCATGACGTGAGTGTACATAGTTCGTAGTTTTAAATCTATGTGATCCAAATAATCTTAGCGTTTATTATATTTGTTCTATTTTTGGTATTCTAGAACACGAGTTCTCCGCATCAGGGATTCAATCAGCCCCTTGAAATCAATTTCGAACCCTGTGTCAAAAACAAAGTTAGTAATTTGCCTCCCTATTCTTTTTTTCTTCATTCCCATTCAATTCCTTATAAGTTTATTCCTCTACAAAAAATGAAAGCATCAATTCGAAAAATAAACGATCATACAGTCACAGTTAGCATCCCTTATACGGTCATGTACTGTTTTAATGTGGGTGCAAGAATGCTGTTAATTAATTTCGATAAGAACATTGTCATCTATTCACCTATTCAGTACGATGAAGGGGTTTTCAATCAGGCATTGCAAGTATTGTTTGATAAGGAAACCGTTCCACAATATGAAATAAAATATTTAATTGCTTCAAACGATGAACATAATTTATTCTCCCACCAGTATAAAGAGAAGTTTGGCTGTAAGATAATTGCTGGAGAAAATTGCAAATTGAAAAATAACTGTAAAATCGATTATCCATTAACAGCTAAGGTAGAAAACAAAATAATCAAAGAATCCTTGTGGCGAGATGAATTGAATATCACTGAACCATTTATGAAGAATTTAGAATTGACATATTTGGGCAAACACATGGTTCGCGATGTCGAAGTTTTTGATAGGCTTTCTAAAACAATGTATGTTGGTGATTTAGTAACCAATTTGGGGATCCCAGGAACAACTACCGGGAAAGTTATCTTGGAACAATATTCTCCAGAAGTTGGGTTCCAAAAGGGATACAATCCGCATGCGTGGACATCTTTTGTTACGAGATATTTTCAACCAAATTCTGCTGTTTGTCGTTATATTGCAAATTATGCTGCAGCTACAAAAACTGAAGAAGGTAGAAAGGCTATAAAGAGTATTGAAAATGAATGGGATTTTGACACGATTGTGATGAACCATGGAAATGTCATTGAAAAAGATGGTCAAGAAAGTTGGAAAAAGTTGTTTGGTGGTTATGTTTGAGTGGTAGTAGTTGTTTGTTTTGTGTATCGTATGCAAATGAAATTCAAAGATGAAAAAATCCAACTCTGTCGATATTAGTTGTGTCTCCACAGGTAATCTCGTTATTACCTCTATAGTGATTTTCTTTCATCGTCTTCATACCACAAAAGCAGAGAATTGACTGAAGACGAAAAACTAATCAAATTGATTTTCTTGGCGGACGTTTAAACTTGCAGAGTTCCTGGCACAATAAGCGGAGAATACACAATAAGGCGATATTCTCCCGAATGGGCAAATACCTCATTAATATATTGCACACAAGTAGAAACCATCTAGAAACGACAAGAGAAATTAATAATTTTGTCAATGATTGGGATTATCAAACTATAGTGATGATACATGGCTATATCATTATAAATGATGTTAAGAAAACTCTTGCTGGGTATATATTTATAGTTGATGCGTACCAAACACCTTGGGAATATCCTAAATCCAGAATGGAATCTCCGTGCTAGTGAATACGTTCACATTGACATGACCGATATCATCCATTGCCTCTACGAGGTCTTCCTCTAGATGTTCTTTCAATAAACTTTCTAGAACCAATTCTTCAACATGATGCGATTGTGTATAAGGCATGTCAATAGGTTTGAGTTCATGATTTTGTGGGTTCTGCTCTGTGAACTTCACCACTTTTGTCTTGGGTGGTGCACCTGGCCATACACATTTTTGGTTTCTGGATTTGCAAGACAAGCAGATAGGACCATCTTCAGGACACTTTTTTCTATCATAACCAAAAGAAAATTGTTAGTAATAGAGTTTAGACTCCAATGATTAAGTATCAAATTCGGTACATACTTCCTTTTTCTGCAAGTTAGACACCCAGTTTTACTTCTTACTCTTGCGCCCAATATTATTTTAAACGGCTTCTTTTTTATACTTGTAGGAGTATAGTTCTTTGTCGCTTTTTGGGCTTTAATATTACATTGTGGTCTTTGTAGATATTCATGACGGAACATGGTGGTTATTGGGTAAAGTGGTGTAATTAGTAGTTCAGTCTCTCCTGATTACCAGAAATCGGAAATACTGGCCAATTTATCAACTAGTGTTGAAAGTACACAAAGAAAAAAGCTGGACGTTTCCTGACTCATGGATGCCGAAGACATTTTTCCACTTGTTGTAAGGAATTGTGGAGAGGGGAGGGGGGAATCTCGGCCAGATATTTTTTGTGCGAACCGGTTCCGGGGTTGGATCTTGCACAAATGATTGCAATAGTATTTATTTTTTATTTTCTGGAAACTCGAATCTATGGACTGTTTAATAGCTGGTAAATTGATCACTCAATGGTGGGAACAGACCCCTCGAGATTTTGTTTAAATCTGGATGCTCTGAAAAAGAATAGTGAATGATTAAGAATCAACAATACAAATTCTTCGAATCGCTTTATTCCCTCAGTGTCGACACCATATGTTATTATGGCAAATAAGACCAAGTCAGGGTGGATAGGGTATCTTTACCAAATTCGCTAATCTTGACATTGGTGAGAAAATGATCTAAGTATCATGGCATGTATGAGAAGCCATTGCTTTACCAAAATAACCTCCAATTAAATTTAATCTTATTTCGAGTTAAAATTAATCAAAAATTCACAATGTGGGTTACGATACTAAATAAAGATATTTTCACAATAGATCTACATCCTCGAAAGCTTCTTTATTAGAAGAGACAGAATGTAAACAAAAAAGTTTTAGCCATGGCGGAGAATGAAAGAATGAGAGAAAATAGACAATTGACATAAACAAGAAAAAGTGCCAAAAACAATAGAAATTAAGGGGAACACGTTTGGGGAATTTCCCTGCCCCTTTTTTCACTCCCCTGTATCAAATCGAAGACGATAAGGTACATTTTGTTTTCCATGTTCGATTACTTATGAGTATGCTTTTTAGACTTGTTCAAAAAATGAATAAAAAACCTGGCGGAGAAACGCATCGAGGAAGAAACATTTTAGGCACGAAACTTTTAAAACCACCCCTGCTGCCGAAGCCTCCTCCAAATTTAACGCCTTCAATAACACGAAAAAAAAAACAAATGGAGGTTCTAATGTGGGTATCGCTTCGTTTGGTTAATTTCTTGGAAGTAGAACAGTGGGTGAACTCGAGTGGCTAATACTTTACAAACGCAAATGAAATGCTCGTGGAACTGAAACCAGCAAACAATAGAAACAAGGCACAAAAGTTACTTTTTGTTGCCTTGACCAAACAAGTTTGAGCCCGTGTTGAACTTCACTTTTCACACACTCTAGAGCCACAATAACAACTAGAACAACACCAAATTCAAGTACATGTGAAACCCAGTGAAGACTTTTTGAAGCCAAACCCGATCCACACAGAGATTTACTAGTAGATAGTATAGGAATGTAAAGTAACCATTAAGAATGAAAACTTTTTTGCTTATCGTAATGTTTATGCTTATTTTCCAATCTTTTGCTGTCATCAGTTGAGTGTGTGTATGTTTGTGCCTGGATATTTCCTTCACTCACCTATGATGTCATCATAAGACACGACTAAAGAATTATTTTTTAGGTTTTTTTTTTGTGTCCTCGAGCTGGTGCCTTGACGAATATTTTTGACCAAATTTAAATATCTCAGCCTAAAACAAACAGGGGAACATTGGAAGTATTAAAGCAAAAGACATAGCGAAGGAACATGCTATTGTTAAGAATAGACTATAACATTACGCGTCGTTATGTTATTTATTACCGGCAGGATTCTTGTCATGTCATGTCATCTGTTCTCCGTCGTTTGCTCGATGTGTGCAAATTGTTTGTCCACTACCACAGCAACAAAAGAAAGAAAGGAGTTTCATATCATCTTTTGACTAAGAAGCACCTAGTTTCCTCAGTACCTTGCAACACAACATGACACGACACGACTGTTTCAAGACATCTTGCGCCAATTAAATCCACCGGCTGCTGGATCCTCTTATTAACTCATCTTTCCAGTCTTCTTCTATTTTAAATCGTTTATGTTTCTCCTCTTCATCCACTTCTAAACCTAAGTGACGAGAGAATGTTTAAACCATAAACGAACAAAATAAAACATTGAGTGGAGCGATCAGCAACAATTACGTTTCAGTACCTTACATTGTTCAAAAATGTGGCTTTGTGTAATTGTTTTCCATTTGAGATTGAAACAATATGACAAAAATGTTTAAACCTTTCAATGTGCAATGTGTGCCAGTGAAAAATAACCAGAGCAAAAGCAAAAATTTCAAAACACAGTTGCGTGGAATATTTTATTATTATTTATTTTGCCTTGTCCCTTAGAAACAATGTTTTGTGTCAGGGGGTAAAACAACAATGCAAACAAATTGAAGGCACAATTTCTGAAAACTTTTCTTATAAATTAGAATGGGATTCCCTCTTGTGTTGTTTCTTGGAAAATTGGAATGGCTTCATCAAATTCTTCATCTTCTTTTTTGCTTCAATAATCATTATTTAAATACCACCACCAATCCACGACAACCAAGTCCTGCTATTTCGCATATTTCAACCTTAGTATCCACGATTCACTCGCAAAACCCACTCATAATGTCTACTTTACCTTCAGAATTACTTTTAGATAACACCATCAGTACGACTGCTACTGTCACCCCTTCATTAACTGATTTACATCTTGCTACTGATGTACGCAGGAACGATAACAGTGCTACCCTAGCCAGTGATGTCATTCTAACTATAAGTACTTCCTTGACTTCTGGAATAGTGTATGCCAGTGAATCCTCACAATTAAACAATGCCACAGGTACATTTGTTGCCAGTTCTGACGTAGGAACTTTGACTCTTTCGTCATCCTCGAATTCTGGTGCTGCCTCGGCCACTGCAAGTGCCAATGCTGCCGAAAGTTCTATGGACTTGAGAAAAGCTAAATACGGAATAATATTGTCTGGCTTGACGATATTATCGTTCGTTTGCACATTTTAAATTAAAGATTGATGAGAGTTTCCTATTTTTATTTATACATTTGTTTGAATTTCATTACAGTTTAGTCTTATTTTTATATTATTTCAAAAGGGGTTTTATATTTATTTTATCATGATACATTTTATTTTTGCCATTTTATTCAGTTCAGCTACAGAGCTCTGTACAAAAGAGAGACATTGGTAGACCATTAACTTGTGATAGGTTTAATAGGTTTCATAATAAGTTTAACACAGTATATATTACGAAATATAGATTCGTTTTCTTAGTGAAAGAGAGCCTGATTTTGTGCGACTTTTTTTCCCTCTCTCCACCTTGAAAATATCCCTCACTTGTATCATACCAATATGTTTCATCTTGAAACTTTCGTTAAAAACTGCAGGGTTCGGATTTTGCACTAGAAGCATGGCTATATATTGCAGCTTCTAAATTATCTATAAATTAGTGAAATCTTGTCATATGATTAAATAACTGAGTAGGAAGCTGGCCCGAAGATGAAGAGTTGTTTTGAAGGAGAAACAGGATGCAACGGAGTGCTCGTCCATTCACAAATTTGATTCAGCTTTACCAGACTTCTCCACGTCGGCTATTATAATTTTCTGATTAAAGATCTACGTTTCATACTACCATGTTGCAAATGACTATTGGTAGATCGTATAAAGTCGGCGTGCGCAATAGAATTCAAAGATGACATAATATTAATAATATAACAGGTCTGATACTATTATTTGATCTATACCGTTGCTCATTAGTAACTCACAATGTTGCCCCAAATTGTTTTCAATATTTGCGTACTATCACGCAAAATTGTTGGAAACCGAAATGATGATAAAGATCCACTATGGTATTCCTTGTCAAAGATTTACCCGTTCTTCCAAGAACAGTAAAAAGAAAAATGGAGAAGAGACACTTGGATTGGAATGAATTGTTCATACCTTATGCCACAATATCACTTTTGAAACTATGTGTTTTATGAGTAACTTCTTGGCAGAACTTGGAAAATATTCGTACTTCTGGTTCCATTCTCCAACAAGAAATTTTTTTGCAATATATACGTCCACTCATTACTCTTCTATTTTTGGAAATACGATTGGCAAATTCTTTTACAAAACTCAATGCATACATATCATAGGATGCTGATCGATAGTTCCTCTTAAAGAAATACCACGTTGAGTGTTTTGATTAGCAAACTGTTAAACATGAAGCTTGTGGCATGGTGTAGAGATTGGCCCATCTCGGTTGAATGAAAAAAACTCTGCTGTGCAATACCATGTGCAAGTATTTGAACTATTATTTTGAGTCGTTTGTAGATAAAGTGGGTTCCCTATATACTTGTCATATAGAATTTCAATGCCCTTATCATCCGCCGTTGGGTGACAAAATGTGTGCTAGAGATAACAGATGAAAAAGCGGAACTGCAAACGGCAGACAACCAAAAAAAAAAAATGAAGTTCGATTTCCAACAAATCGAGAACATTAAAAACTTTTGGCTGTAACAATATTACCTTTCCATCATTATACCACTTCCCAATCACTCAATCAACTACACTACACCATGGCAGCTGCCAGAAACACTCATAAAGATTCCGCCTCGGAGTCTGAATCCAACACTAACACACATACGAGACATACAACAGCTTCTTCATCGTCAACCACCAAAACATCACAGAAAGCCAGGAACCAATTAGCTCTTCAACAACAACAACAATATTTAGCTAAACATATAAATTCGAATGGCCCCCAAGATAGACCAAAACCTGAACCTTTGGATTTCTCGACGTATAGCGATGCTGCTCTATTGAAGTATTCGGAACGATATGGATTCCACAATTTCTCCCGAATTGATTCGTTGAACTCAGATATCTTGAACAGTGAAATCGGGAAGAAGACATTCAGTAAGAGAAGCAAAAAGAGACAAAGAGATAATGGCAGAATAACTAAAGCCGAAGTAGCAAATCACGTGAAGGGCCATTTTGCTGGATTGCCAGCAAAGGAGAATGATATAATAACTGGATTTTTATACAAAGTAAAACATCAAGATAAAGAGTTCAAGTTAACTTTCCAATAGAAGGGGGATGATATTGTTGTGTTTTTTAGTTTTCGTTTCCCTTTATGTATAATATATCATGAATAATGCTTGAGATGTATATACGAGAAACTTCTCTATCAGCAAGAGCGGTGGTTATGTTGGGCCAACGGCGAAAGAAAAAAAAAATTAATGTCTGGATTTCTGGGTCGCTCTTTTCTTTTTGGATTACCTGTGGGATTAGTTCGGAACAAGATTTTCACATTCTTCCTAGAGAAATATTCCCTCTCATCTATCTTTAACCAAATAGTAATAAGAATGGATTCATCGACTATAGCATTCATCGGAACAGCTGTTGTTGTTTTCGTGTTTTTGAAATGGATGATTTCGCCGATACCACAACCACATGAATTTACCACCAATTCTGTATCACATGAACAAAACCAACAAGTCAGGGGTTCTGCCACTGGAAGTAATCCACGTCCTACCAACGAAGGATCAAACAGATCAACAACATTATCTTCACCATCATCTTCATCGTCCACTTCGTCAACACAATATCGTAGAGGCAGAAGGCAAGTTACGGACTCCATGATTGAAGTTGTCCAATCCATAGCTCCAATGTTAACTGTTGAACAAATAAGATACGATTTGGAAAACACTGGGAATGTCGAAGTTACCATAAATAGATTTATGGAGTTGGGTGATTTACCTTTCCCTCCAGGTTATGTTGCTCCACCACCACCTCCACCACCTACTCCACCACAACCGCAATCAACACATGAAGGAAACAAGAATGATATATTAATCGGAAAAAGGTCCGTCAACTTGTTGGAGAAATACCATATCGACGTCAATAACCCTTCTGACAATACTGAAAACACATTGCAACAAAGAAGAGAAGAAATGATTCTTAACGCAAGAACAAGATTGGCTGCACAATTAAGAAATGATTTATAGATTAGCTTTCTCTTATATGGGTAAGAAACGTTCATTTGCATTTGCAATCACTGTATTTTGCTCTTTTTCTGCTTTTGCTTTATCATGTACATTAATATATATACAAATATCCTACTTATTTTTTTATTGTATCAATGTTGGGGTTATCCTTTTCTTTTCCTTTTGTTCTTTACTGAAAAACAGATCGATAGATGGTGCCTGCTTGGTGTTACTCGTCTCATTGGATGTATGTGATGCTTTGTCACTAGGTACTGGTTCGAAATCCGGCTCTTGTTTCATTGGGGTAATAAATGTCAGCACATTTGACGATTCGGATACCTTTTCTTCTTTATGTATTTCCCCAAACACACCTGGTTGAAAGTTTATTATCGAGCAAAACCCATCGGTAGAACTCACGATTATTCTCGATCCATCAATATCCCATTTCAAATCGGTTACTGAACTATAATGCAAATTGGAAACCACGCCTACCGGTTTGAAATTATCTTTCGTGGAATAAACAACTACTCCATCTTGTGTCGCCACGGCAAAGACCAAGTGATATGGCAATTTTAACAGCGACAGCTCTGTTCCAAGTTTGTATTTAATTGGATTGAACGCTACTGCGATGGCAGGTTTGGTCAAGCCACTAATTTTGAATATCGGAGAAGTAAATAAACTTGCACGAGAGTAGATGAAAAGTACATTATTGATGGCATCAGCACTGTTATCTTCTTCTAATCCAGCAGGAGTGACTAGTATCGATCCGTCTGGTGAAAAACATAGTCTCCTGAAGAATGATTGTAAAGTTTCAGGATAGTATAAATAAATATTTCCGAACTTGAAAAATTTGTGACCAAACTCGACGTTTATAGTCGTGGGACTTGGGTGCTCTATCAGGTAAACGTTCATGCTTCTATCAGCCGACTGACTAACAATAAACTCGTCCAATGGATCCCAATATACCCCTTGGATGTAATGACTGTGGTTGGACAAACTCTGTACTAGAGTGCCAGTGATTTTCCCATTCTCATGGTGCAACTGATAGACCCGTAAAGTATTATCCATAGAACCTGTCACGATAAAGGTACCCTTAGGTGACCATGCAAGATCCATAATCTCAGATGTGCTTGATCTAATAGTACCTATTACTTTCCAGCTCTCTTTCACATCTTCTTCATCTTCAGTTTCTAGGTTCTTTATTATCGTGTCACTTTTCTGCCACAATAAAACCGTACCATCATCTCCAGCTGACGCTAGGATATCACCTTTGGGATTGAATCGAACAACATTAACAGCTTGACTGTGTTTATGTAATGTGCTTAAAAACTCGATTGTATTTGAACTGGATAAATTCCAAATTCTGATATTATTATCACCACCCCCAGTAACCAATCGTTTAGACTGTGAAGACGTGCTTGTTGTCGTCTGATTAGGTGTATTCGAAGAATTATCCTGTTGAGGTTGAAAATCAACAGAATAAATTGGCAGGTTTTCGTTATGCCAATGAACAGTTAATGTCGAGGCTTCCATTAAGTGGTGAACGATGAGACGTCGTTGATGTTAAGTATACAATATCTGGGAAGATGCTTCTCAAGTTGATTTTTTTTAGAGTATTTTTCAGATTCTAGAACAACAAGACAAGAAAGAAAAAAAAACATATAAATTCAACGAGTACGCGTTTGGAAACATTGTTCGCTTCACCAACTGTTATATGAATAAGAAGGTAATAATTTGAGCAATAGTTACGAATGACAGAATACGGGAATATCACAACAGAACGGAGTAGATCGGTTGAACAGCATGTAAAACTGACGCTCATTTTAAATACATATCTTTGAGATTCATGACATCTAGTGAGAATTGTTGCTGATTAAGCATGTTTGCAAGTAATTTTGGTTGGCGAGAACGCATACATTCGCATTGCGTCGGCACTTCGCTACCTAGTTGTGCCATTGGATTGGGTGGCTGGTAGTCGCAAGATAACCCCAAACCCCGACCATAGACCCTCGCACCGAGGGCGAAAAGAAAAAAAAAAAGTACAACAAAAGGAAAGCACTTTTCCCCCCCAATTTATTTATTTTGAAACATTCTTATCTTTTCCAATTGTTAATCAATGAATGCCGACCGTGTCAACAACAAACCACAGGAAGCTTTTACAATGCTTTCCAGAACCAGCAGTGGCAGTGTGATGTCGACTACACCAGATACTTCCGAATTTGAAGATAGCGACAATTTATCTACCCCAGATATTTCAACAGTTGACGAAACTGAGTTTGATGAAGAAATCTCGGATGGCGATAACATTGATGAGTGGGAGATCAGTGGGCGCCAATTGGTTGAGCTGAATAATAACCTCCAATTTCCTGATATGTCGGGAACTATTTCCAAATTGACACCTCCGTTGAAACCATCCACAACTCAGGAATCATTTAAGGATTATTACGAGACATACTCTTCAAAGTATATCGAGTTCATGACTAACCAACCAACAACAAATCATACTATCACCTATTTCAAGTCGACTTTAACAAATAATGGATTCACTTATTTACCAGATACAAAGCCAATTAAAGATTTATCTCCCGGATTTTATTTTACTTCAAAAGATGATCAAAGTCTAATTGCATTCATCATTGGAGGGAATTGGAAGCCAGAAAATGGCTCCTGTTTTATTGGTAGTCATTGTGATGCTATCACCGTTAAGATAAATCCACGTGGACTGTTGCGAGAAAAGGTCAACGGGTATGAACTTTTAGGTGTTGCACCTTATTCTGGACCTTTCAATAACTTGTATTTAAATAGAGACTTGGGAATTGCTGGTTCAATTTTAATTCGTGATTCAAGAACTGGGAAAATATCACGGAAATTGATTAATTCGTACCCGGAACCGGTTGCATTTATTCCTCAACTAGCTCCTCATTTTGGTATAGAAAAAGAGAAATATAATCCGCAAACCGAAATGGTTCCTATATGTGGGTTTTCAAGTGACGACGATGAGGATTTGATTCCAACTGAAGAAGAAAAGAAGAGCAAGTTCTACAACCGTCACTCCTTATCATTATTGCGTTACATAACTAATTTGGCAGAGGTGCCACTTTCTTCAATTGTTGATTTCGAGTTAGAATTGATAGACATACAACCTAGTCATCGTGGAGGATTAAGCAATGAATTTATATACCTGAGTCGCTTGGACGACAGGCTTTGTGCATTTTCATCCATTTATGGCTTAATCGAATATAGTCAGAGATTCTATTTGGATAAAGATATTGAAACATATGACGGCTTTACAGGGATATATTTGGCTAATAACGAAGAAATCGGTAGTGGAACCCGGACAGGTGCTCTAGGTGGGTTTTTGATTGATGTTTTGAAATCAATAGTTGGTGACAAAGTCAAATACCACACCCAAGAATCTGTGGCGAACTTGACGACCAACACCGTGTTTTTATCCACTGACGTAACGCATGCGTTGAATCCAAATTTTAAGGATATTTATTTGGACAAGAATTTCCCACTCCCCAATACTGGTCCTTCTATTAAGTTTGATTCCAATTATCATGTCTTGAGTGATTCTTTAGGAAAGGAATTTTTAACCCGGATTATAGATGAATTACCTGGAATAAAATTGCAACATTTTCATATTAGAAATGATTCACGTTCTGGTGGTACCATTGGACCTATCATGTCAGGTCCTAGGGGAATTAATGGTGCTAAATTGATTATTGATGTTGGGTTACCAATTTTAAGTATGCATTCAATCAGAGGTATTGCAGGATATAAAGATGTAGGAATCGGGGTTCGATTCTTCAAGGAAGTTCATGATAAATGGAAGGGCACTATTGACGAAATGGAAAATGGTAAAGGACATTAGTGTATAACAAATGGAATGAATATATATTTTCACTTTTTTTTTGAAGTCTGAACAAATTCTCTATTTCTTTTGACTCCATTTCAGGTAAAGTTTACAAAGTTTCTAAAAGTCTACCATGAATTCGCTATGTCGCATATACTTTCGGTAGTTGAATTAAAATTTAAATGAGATTCTAAGTGACACATAAAGATATACTAGTATTCAACGAGTTTATTGAAACCTTGTATACAATACTTGAGTGAAGGATCTTGTCCGAAACTACTTTTAATGCAATGATTGAATTTTCATCAATGCCTCTGCTTTCTGTGACTTCTATGTTTTTCCATTTTGCTGTTACATGAATCCGGTTATTAGCGGAATGTAGCAAAGGAGGAATGGTGAATTGATATTTTTTATATTTATCTATCTATTATTATACAAAATCCTGACTAAAATGGGAAAAAGAAGCAAGTAGAAATTGTGAAAAGACAAAAAGCAATCAAAGATACAGTCTTTTTACTTTTTTTTCATACGAGTGATCATTAATTTTTATACTAGTGCGCCAGAATTATTTGTACCAACTCTAGTAAATAATTTAATACCAGTGCGTCAAAATTATTAATACCAATGGAAAATATATTTTAATACCAGTGCTCACTAATTGTTCAAACCAATTTTGGCTGTTGTTTGGTATGAAAATTAAGGGTCACGTGTTATGAATAATTTTGTCGCATAAGTATGAACAATATTGTCCGCCTTAGTATGAACATTTTTCTACAAGTACTATGAATAATTTTGTCTTCCATGTATGAATAATTTTAGCGCGCTAGTTTGAAATAAAAATAAAAAGACTGTACATTGATTGCCAATCAAGTATTTTGGAATCATACGATTAATTTCCAAGAAAAAGATAAAACAATCCACCTTTTTTTGCAAAAAAATACCCTCTTCTAGTTAATTCTTTCTTTTTTTAAAAAAAGAGTAGTGGCTATACTGCTGACGACGGTCCATTTCTTATTTTTGCATTTTCAAAGTGAAGGTTTGAAAACCAAAAATATATGCAAACCATGACACTGACTAAATTTTGCAAACATCGATCGATTTTTGTCGGCAATGCTAATTGACAGTGTTTGCGGCAATTGGATCAACATGTGCACAAAAGCTGTTCAAATATTACTCAACACCGGCTACAAAAAGACATGCAAAGAGGATAAACCGTAACCAATTTCTATGGAAAAGTAACACGTGATATGAAGTGCAATGCGCTTGCGTGTATAATTGTATGTACATCATGGCCAATGATTGTTGTTGGTGCTCATTGAATTTGTTGAATCATTGATATTATATCTCATATCTTCCATTTTATAATTTATGAAATTCCAGAAACAGGGATAGATTTCTCAGAATATATAATACTTCAAAAATGCATATTTCCTCTATCCAACTCTACTTCGGCACATATATCCACAACAGAGACAATTTATTTTTTTGTTGCGAAAAGTTGTATTGTTCCGAGTATAAAGTTTTGTTGAAACTTTTCCTTTTTTTTAAAAAAAATACACCTGCCTCTTCTTAAAAAATGCCCAAATAACACGGAATGGCTATGTCTTTTTTTTGAAAGCAAAGCAAACACCAATTGAAATTAAGTGCCCTGTTCTAGCTGTGTCGCGGAAAATTAGAAACAAGGGAAAAAAATTACTTTGCTGCACAAAAAAAATACAAGGAGGCGTTTGCAGCAAATACTCATAAATTGCAAAAATTTACGTCGCCACGAATATTCTTGGCTCACGTCATTTTTTTTTCTAATTCAGGATTGAATTTAAATAAAGGGGGATATGCTCTTGATGATCCTAGTAGTTGAAAACAGCCCATATGGACTAGCCTGTTTACGCACGAGTATAACTAAGCATAAAAGAATGTCTGATATATTAGATTTAACTCTTGAAATTGCAAAATGCATCACATTGTTCACTAGTTGTTTCGGAAAAACTCAACCTGCTCCCCGGTTACTAAATATTTTTTTTTTCAGGTAGTACTTGAAGGCTCGGCGTCACATTCATCAACTTAAATGATTATGCAAATCAACCAAAGAGCTTTTGTTCAACAAATCCACAAAACGATTCTATGTAGGGGGACAGAAAGCGAAGGCAAAGTAGGAGGAGACGGGGACGGAGAACAAAACTCAACAGGGCCGCAAGCTATTCAATCTATTGTATCTAAAAAGTATGTAACTCTTATCGATCCTTTGTTTCTTTGCTTATATTTTTTCAGTTTTGTAATCCATTTTTGCTGGTTTTGTACGATTTAATTTTTGGTTGTGCAGATACGATGTGTCGAGGTTCTTTATATTGTAAGGCTCGGAATGAAAAAGATATCCGTCCGGAAAATTCGTTCTTAATTCCTAGATAAAAATATTCAACCCAGAAGCTCATTGGCATAGAAAGCGCAACCCATTTTAATTCCGAGAGGTGTTCTTTTTCAGCTCCCCAAGTGTTTAATTGCAAATGCTCATAATGCGGCTACATTTGACATACCATCTTGTGATTTTCCAAGATGAAACATCACCTGTTTAGGAAAAACTAACGCTTTAGTTGAGATATTTGAAGAATGACCAATTCCCATTTGATGGATTTATGTAGCTAATAAAAACTAGAGACTTATTATGTAAAACGATATATCCTCAAACAAAGACTCTTGTTAATATTGTATGCCATTAGGAGGGAAGTGGAGATGGCCATGTCAATTGCAAATCTTGGAGAAGGAAATAGTGCAATTCGATTTCCGCAATAACTGGAACAAGAGACGGACATCTGCAGCAGGGGAAAGTTTAGAATGAAACTAGGGAATATTTTCTTGTTTGGATTGCTTTTATGATTGTATCAGATCAAAATCACTAATCCCCGAAAACAAAAAAATAGACTTAACAAAATCAGTGCGAAAACAACACCACACAATTATTTCCATTTGCAGCTAAACCTGAAATTTGCATTTATGTTTGACTAATTACGTCAACTAATTGACGTCTGTTTGTAAAAAATGAATACATACACGCCACTCCTAACGGGTCTCTGGTCGATAAAAAAACAATAGAGAGACGATTTGTTGTAAAAAAAAAAAAAAATAGGTAATCATGAATAAGAAAAAGAAGTTGATAGAATTGGTTAGTCTACAGATCTGTATGTTTTAGTAATAACCAGGAGATTAACAACTTCCGACTCTCCTCATGGTGCATTGAAGGAAGTCGAGGAATGAGGAACTAGGAACGAAGACTAGTGACAAAACATGACAAGGGACAACGCTTCCTGCCAAGCTCCGGTTTTGGGTGCTTTTTCCGTTTTATGGATTACCTCAAATACCCTTTTGACAATTAAAGATGAGACGGTGTTCTGCTGTCGAAACACGCGTCCGTTTACAGATACACCAATTTTGTTTGTGAATATAAAGAAAGAACGTAGCATGATGGTTATGCATAACGTAACTGCATCTCCTAACTCTGCAAGGCTCATTTACTAATTCTGCGCGTAGTCGATCAAAAAGATAGCACATTTGTACCAAAAGTTCGTAAGACTGCAAGATGACTTCATACACTGTTGATGAAAATTCTCCATCACCACTGTCCTGTTTTCTGTTTCTAATTCCAATTCCAATTCAAAAAATATTCTTCCACAAAACCTACTTGCCAATCATTAATTCAAACCAAAACGTTCCTGTATATGGTTCCCGGAACTCTTGACCCGGTCTTTACTGCAGCAAAGTTTAAATTTTTATTGGGTAATTTTAAATTTTAAGGTTTGTGGCATATTTATGTGGTTGCTCTCGTTTATTATTGTTGATTTGGCTCTCAAACGACATGAGCGACATTTTTTTTTCCTTTTTGTTTCTATTGTTGGTGTTAAAGTTACTATTCAGAAATGAACATATATCCCGGTGAATAAAATAATCGGGTAACATAACCATTTTTATGGAACGTCAAATATGTCTTGTGTAAAAAGATATGGTATGTTTGCTGTTGTTTCAAATGACCACAACTAAAAATGGGAATAAATAAGATGACCTGTCATATGTTAAAATCATTGGCTGTTCACTCTTTTTGAGCTCAAAAACTGGTGTCTCCTGTATCGCAATGGATATATGACTCAAAGACAGAGACAGAGAAGGAGAGCGAGCGAGAGAGAGAGAGAGAGAGGGAAAAAGAGAGAGAGCGAGAGAAAGGGAGAAAGTGTTTGCACAATAACATTTAACTCTTTGTACATGAAGATGACTGTTCTGGAAATAGAAGAATACCTGTGATTTTTCCAAGGTGAAATCCACACAAATTGAAATAATAATCCCAATACGCTCATAACACCACGGGTTTGAAGCCCTTGATATTAATAATAAGCAATACTTTCTCCCCGAAAGATAACTTAAGGAATGTGGCATGAAAATGACACCAGATCATCAAGCTAAAAAATTTGTTTCACTCACTATTAAAAGTTATGGTTATTACTCCTGCCACCGAACAAAAGAGAATCAAAAAACATTAGTTGACCGTAATACTATACTCAGATATGTGAAAGAGAATATAATAAAATTATGAACCCTGTAGTGAGCATTATTTCTCGGGTAATTATTTACGCCGTCTAGAGACTTGGCAATACCACATCCACATACTCCATAACGGAAATATTCTTGAAGAAAACGACCATAACCATAACCCTCTTTGAAGTTCAATAGCTACTGAAACTTAGAAACGTGAGGGACTTGTGCAAGAAATTATATTATGCAATATTTAAACCTCTTAAAAGATCTCTGATTGCACGAAGCAAAAAAAGAATCGTAAAGCGGATTGCAGCACAATGCGGCACTTTCGAAATGAAAATAAGTAATGAAATAATGGTTTAGGTTTTGTTCCTCTTTCAGTAGTTTGATTTGTAATACAAACTTTACGCACTAGGTTGAATTCCGGAACAATTTTCGCAATAATTTGAGCGAAAAACTTGGGATGAGCCAATGAAAAAGAAAAGATACAAACGATTCGTTTGAGGCTATACCATATCCAGACGAGTATTTCTATATATGTAACTATGTTGTTTATTTCATTACCGCATTAAACACCGAAACCATCTGAAACAGCGCTGGAGATTAAACAATATAATTGCGTTGTCTTTTCTTTTTTCCCTTTTTCTTTTCCATTTCTTTTTTAGCAGTGACTAAATTCCGGACAAAATAGAGATGAGCCCTATGTAATCAACTCAGCTGATGAATACTTGCTTGTTACGTAATCCGAGAACATCGATAATCTGATATTCAGATAGGAATAGTAACATCTTATCAGGAGTGTTTTCTTGCTGCGGTTGGCATTACCTTATTCAGAGAGGGTATGCCTAGTTTTTGATTGCAAAATACAACTCTTTTCTTATTTGGGTTTTTCCTTCTTGGAGTTTGTTTGGCTTCATTTTGTGAACGGGAATGAGTTACAGAATTAAAGGATGAAAGGATGATATACAGATAGGGAAAGAAAGAGAAGGACTTTATGGGTTTGCGCAACTTTAACACAATGAGTTACGAAGCACAATTGGGGGAGGAAGACTACAAATTTCAAGAAACACTGCATATTATACACCATGCATATTGAGACAAAATTCATGTACACAAAATGTTCCTTGCCATTTTACCTCTTGTGCAATACTGGACTTTGATTTTTTGGGGAACAATCAGGAAAAAGGACAGAAAATTTAGAGCTTAGTATAGCAAAAGAAATCAATTTCCTTATTATACAATTTGCTCTTTTTTTTTATGACTTACTTAAAATTTAAGATGCATATAAATATCAACTAAAATTTCTTTCAACCAAAACTAGGAAACCTTATTTCCTCTTTTTTATTTATTTATTCATTACTTCGTTGCTTGTCTTCCTTTTTATTACCACCGGTAAGTGTTTGTTTTTATCCAACTCAACTTTTCGTAACGCGGCTTATTATTAAGAGATTCAAACATGTTGATTATATCAGAGTTCAATCCACAATGCATGCAATCAGACGACTCTGAAGAAGAAGTGGACTTCCAATTCAACGATGTCACCAATTTAAACCAAGTGGTTACCTATCGTGGCAAAATAAGATCACTCTATGATGCTTTGTTAATCATTGAAGCTTGTAGACTGCAAATCTTTCCGATAATAACCAGGAGGTTAACTGGTATAGAAAGAACAAAGTTTATTCGTCCGAACACTATCTTTGTCTGGAACGAAACCCAGTGTGGTATGAAGAGATGGACTGATGGTAAATTGTGGTCGGCTTCCAAAGTTTTCAATGGGAACTTCTTAATCTACAAACAACTCAACAAAAAGACCAAGAAAGAAGAACCAAACGGTTTGATCAAACAATCTTTTTCCTTGGTTACCAAAGATAACCAAAGATACCATTTGATTAGCTACTATGAAAATGATCCAAGTATATTCAACAAGAGCAATAACAACAACAACAACAACAGCAGCAGCAGCAGTGGTATGAGACGAATAGAGAGCTCGGAAACTGAACGTGAACAACAACAATCTAGTGATGACGAAGTAAGTATTCCAAGCTTCGATTCCAAAATATCACATTTGCAACTTTCCAATTCCATATACCCAGACAGTTTATTGAACAGTGTGTTTAAGAGAAAGAACCAACATCACAACAAGTCATCCCATTCGTCTACTACTTCAAGTGTATCATCCCAACCACAATCTGTGCTTAGTATCCCGCTGCCAAGAACCAGTTCAAGTGTTTCTTCGCCTATTGAAGGAAGTGTCTATTCCCCAAATTTGGACAGTACATATTTCACCAGTACAGCTTCCACTACTTCAGTATCCACACCCAAATTTTCACTTCTTACTCCATTAGCATCGATTTCCAGATGCGTTGAAACCAAGAATCTAAATGATTCATTGCTTCCTCCTCCGTCAGCTTCCAATTTGAGTCTGAATTTGATGAAAGACTACGACTTACATACGGTTAATGTCTTGAATAAAGGTGGGTGGTTAAAATAATTGCAATATTGCACATTCAAAATGTTATGGCCGTTTCTATTTTTATGTCTTTCTTCTGTTATTAGTGATTTACTTCTTTCTTTGATTTCTTTCTACAAACGTTATCTTGACGTTTAATCGGAATGACATCAAAACTTGCAACAATTCAATACAATGGTGGTACTTATAATATATGTGTCTTTAATTTAGTGGTATACTACTCACTGATTATTTATTGCTCTGAATATTTTCTTGCTAAATGCTTCCTCAACCGACTATACCCTCTTTACTACTGTATCCGAGGCAATTGCCTTATTTAGAACAAAGAAACAAAATTAAAAAAAAAAAAGAACAACTGCAAATAACCTTAAATTCAATTAAGAGTTGGGACACAACAATAACGGATAATACACGATGAGTTTAGTCTGGAATTGCATAAGAATTGGGAACTCTAAACGACATAGTCTTGCTAAAAAAAAAGAAAGGAGCAAAAAGTAAGGCATAAGCAAAAAGAGTCCGGCGTCTGAAACAAGACAAGAATGAAATTGGATGTCGATACGAAATAAAATGATTTCAATCAGCTTTGGTCTGGAACAATCTGTTAGGGTCGTCAGCACGCAAGAAAAATAATAATATTATTATTAGTGGTTACAATTAGAAGGTCTGCCTGGTCTAATCTCAATTGGGTATTAAACATTTCATATTGCCATTCCTGTATAAACATCATTTGATCTTAAATTCATGCACGCCATGAAATTCTTGTTCTACATTTTTTTATACATTCCTAACTTCACACATTTCTACGTTCACATGCTCTCACACATTATGACCATTCTATGAAGTTACATTGCTTATGTGGTTGTGTTACTCATACCCAGAACATAACCAATGTTTTTAAACTCCAGGAACGGATAATTTTTTTGAATATGATTTGAAAGTCCGCCATTCTAAAGTATGGCAACTGTTAAACTTTACCTAACATACATGTAAAGTAAGCGTTAGATGCCTTGGTACAAAAAGACAATAGAATCCGGGATTAAGCATTAAAAGTTCAATTTAGAGCAAATTCTTTTTCACTTCCACTTCTCCGTACCGTTGCTACGTTTAAGTCCGGCACTGCCCCCTATCCTTGTTCCAATTCTAATTCTAATTCCGGTTTTGGTTCCGTTTGTCATTGTCGCTGTTCACTGTGTTACGAAGCCCTGGAATACTAATAATGCTTAAAACTGTGGGTATATTTCCATGGGTAATTATCCTTCATAATAATAGCAGACACAAACACTCACAACCACAACCACAACCATGCCCACATACTCAAAACCACAAACAAAGCCACATAAGAACACCAGCACCGACACAGACATTAACACTCCATAAACATATCCGATTTGATCTTTCTTCGGAATTATTGAAAACTCAATACGAAATATTAACAACAAGAAATAGGACACACACGATATATGTACTTTTGTGCACTATATGGTACTATGTTTTCCTGGCCTTTTACTGCATTCCTATGTATCCTGCACCATGTATGATGCGTGTACTGATATATCCTAGAAGAAATCTATAATGAATTCAAACGCAAAACAAAGAGAATCTTCACCTTTAATTCAGCATAAGCAACATCTAATCGTGTATCACTAAATCTAGTTGGTATTTGGTAGCACAATTACAATTTGATTTCTTTTTTTTTTCTAGATTCTTTTTAAATTGTCGGCTCTCGCTTTCCGTGATTGCAAAATCGTATGGATGTACCTTTCTTGCTTTTACGCTTCTATATTTGGAAAGGAAGGAAAGGGGGCCAGATTGTAAATCTGATTTCCAAGAATTTAAAAACCTGCGTTTGTATTGTTACTTTAATTATCGACAATGAAAAACTCAATTTAAGCTTTTGTGATAAACTCTGCTACATATCCGAAGAGGTTGTTTTTTTTTTGTTTTCAAACTACATTTGCGCTATTCATATACCTTGAACTTTCATTGGCTGATTCACATCATTTCGTTGAAGGACCTGCATCCTTTTCATCTACTGTTGCGAAGAATATATATGTATATGTACATTGAATAAATGGGTGCGAGGGAAGGTCGGTGGGGAACGAAATTTAGTGCTACCTACTTTTCCAAAACTTCATCTGTTTAGCAATTGCATATTTAATTGAATTAAACAATCCCGCACTTAAGAGACCACGTATCCCTTGCTTTATAGAACTTATAATGATTGTTCTACTGATAATTTTTGTTAAATTAGCAGCCAATTTGTCATCTTTAACAATTTCTTTAATAGATTTCTCATAGTATTTCCCATATAATTGTTGTCTAAATTTCAATGGCAAACAACTAATCAACTTGATTCTATTATTAGGATTCAAGTTTGTCTTGAACGTACGATTGACCGCATCATTATCCACTATGATTAGATAGTTCTTATGAATGAAGAAATTCAATATTGGCTCATATAATTTCTTGAAATGATGGAATTGTTTCGACACTATATTTTTTGCCTTATTTGGATTTTCCCCACCTATATACATTCGGAAATCGCCAAGATAGGACAATTTAGTAATTTGTTCGTATAGTTCCCGTTCCGTGAATTGATGCGAATTGATTAAAAAGATGGCAATAGTCATGGCATTTTTCAAATTATATTGGTTTAAAAATTTTATCATGGGATCATTGTCAATAATGAAATTGACTGGTTTTTGCAATCTCCCTGCAAAATATAACGAATGCCATTCACTTAAATCCAACAACGCCGATTTTTTTGAGACTATTCCATATTTAATCAATTTATCATTGATGGAGATGAACGGATTGAAATAAATCCCATCTTTCCCTTGGATTCTATTAATGAGCTTTAATGATTTATTGGAATAATGATTTGCATTTTGGATGAGATTTTGTTGATGGAATTTCGAAGTGTTTTCCACCATAAATATAAAATCTAGTTGTTTAGAATTATCCACAGTCTGTGGTTGTTTCTCTTGTCCTGGTTGTTGCTGTTGTTGTTCATATCCATCTTGAGGTAATATTCCAGATCCATAACCTATGGATACATCGATTGGAGCAGTGAATGATTTCACAATTTCTTGCAATTGATCTTGATTCACTGCCACTTCGTCCTCTTTAGAAAGCTCCTGATTATCGGCTTGGAAATCCATAGGCATAATCAATTTATCAAACGCTTTCGCTCCCTGGGATATTATAGGTTGGTAATATTTATCTGAGTATGGTGTAGTGGAATGAACAAATACTGCAGTTGTCGTAGATGTCGATGGCGACAAACTGTCTTGATCTTGAGATTGGCGTAGATTGTCATATGAGGAAAATGAAGATGTCGGCCTGAGAAAGCTACCTTTGGATGATGATGACGAAGACGAAGTACCCTGCGTGTGTAGCCATTTGATCAGTAATACTGAGGTGCAGTAATGGGGGGTGTTATATCGAGATAGTTGAATAGAACATCTTTGGATCATGTTTTGTTGAATTATAGCTTCCAGATTCTTCAATATTATGGAATAGTTAGATATCCAAAGGTAACGCTGCAACAATGGGCAATCACGAGCCGTGTAATCTATACCTTAGAGTTGGATACTGTAGTGTGTGTACAAGCAAATTGGAAAAAAAAAACAAAGACCCCCGAGAGCTGCTTCGGTTGGAGGAAAAAAAAAATTTTACTTTAAATTTACAGATACAAAGAAAAAATGTTTGGCGTTACTCTATTTGGAAGTCTACCCAGATCTGACTAATCTTTTTTTTTTCTTCTTCTGTTCTATGTTCTGCCCTGTAACGGACTCTGTGTCCAAAAATTTTTCAACTACGGATTGGGACTACCCACAACGTGTTGCACAACTTTTTTTTTTCTTTCTAAACCATTCTTCTGTTTCGTCTAACAGTATAACTCAACAAGTCAACAACAACAGAGCTATGTCATCTCAAGTTTACAGATCAACTCGTTCTTCTGAACCAGAAGCATTATCATTCGAAGATGTCGTCATGGCCGGTTTGGCCCCAGATGGTGGATTATACTTGCCTTCCGCTATTCCTCAATTACCAAGCAATTTCTTAACCAAATGGGCGGACTTGTCTTTCAATGAATTGGCATTTGAAATATTAAGATTATACATCAACCCAACTGAAATTCCAGATGCTGATTTACAAAATTTGATTCAAAAGTCTTATTCCACTTTCAGATCATCAGAGGTTACTCCATTGAAAAAACTTGATGAAAACTTGTATATTTTGGAATTATTCCACGGTCCAACTTATGCATTCAAGGATGTGGCTTTACAATTTGTTGGTAATTTGTTTGAATATTTCTTAACTGGACGTAATGCTGCTAAAAAGGAAGGAGAACCAAAAGATATTATAACTGTCGTTGGTGCTACTTCTGGTGATACAGGTTCTGCTGCTATCTATGGATTAAGAGGTAAAAAGGATGTTTCTGTGTTTATTTTGTACCCAACTGGTAGAATCAGTCCTATCCAAGAAGAACAAATGACCACTGTTGAAGATGCCAATGTTCACACCTTATCTGTCAATGGTACTTTTGATGATTGTCAAGATATCGTTAAACAAATCTTTGGTGATAAAGAATTCAATGATAAATATCATGTTGGTGCTGTTAATTCTATTAATTGGGCAAGAATCTTAGCTCAACAAACATACTATTTCTATTCTTATTTCCAATTGAAAAAACAAAGCAAGAATGACAAGATTAGATTTGTTGTTCCATCCGGTAATTTCGGTGATATTTTGGCAGGTTATTATGCTTATAGAATGGGTTTGCCAGTTGATAAATTGATCATTGCCACCAATGAAAACGACATCTTGGACAGATTTATTAAATCTGGTGAATATGCCAAAGAACAACAAGTTGGTGTTAAATCCACTTATTCTCCAGCCATGGATATTTTGATTTCTTCCAACTTTGAAAGATTATTATGGTATTTAATCAGAGACAATTCTACTCACAACGACGAAAAAGCTGGTGAAGTTTTGAATGGTTGGATGCAAGAATTGAAACAACAAAATAAGTTTTCAGTTCCTCAAGAAGTCATTGATGGTGCTAGAAAGATTTTTGCATCTCAAAGAGTTGATAATGAAACCACTGTTGAAACTATTAAACAAGTTTACGCCAATACTCCTGACAAATATGTCATTGATCCTCATACTTCTGTTGGTGTCACTACATCTTATACTTTCATCAAACAAGATAATGAACCGGTAGAATATATTTCCCTTTCAACTGCTCATCCAGCTAAATTCTCAGAAGTTGTCAACAAGGCTCTTGATTCTTTTGAAGGTTATTCTTTTGAAAAAGATGTTTTACCAGCTGAATTAAAAGCATTGAGCACTAAAGAAAAGAGAATCAAATTAATTGACGAAGCTAATGTCCAAAAAGTTAAACAAGCAATTACTGATACTTTGAAGTTTTAAGTAAATTAAATCTTACATAAACAATAGATATATCCATAATACACATCATACGACTAGTAATCATTTTGTTGATTGATAAAATCAATCTTTCTTCTTAACCGTCACCTTACCGTCAACAACTTCCACTTGATATCCAACCTCTTGCAATACTTCATCATCAACGGATTTCTTTGCTTCCAAATCGGCCACGAATTGTTGATTCTTCGGATTTTTAGCAAGTAAATATTTCAAGCATACAATAGCTTGCTCTTTTATAAAAGGATTGTTGTTATCAATGATACAATTCGATAATACCAAAGAAAGACCACCCAATTCCCTAATTTTTTCTTGGTTGGCAAATGATTCAAACGCAAGATATGATAATATCACGATGATATAAGATTTAACAGAAGGATATTTGCTCAATTCTTCTATTTGTTTGGATTTAATAGTTATTGGTTGAATATTATCATGAATATATTTGAAAAACTTGATCAAACGTGGTAGGAATTCCAGATAGTTCTCAATGAATTGTTTTGTAGCGTTAAATTTACTTAATTCAGCCAAGATATGTAAACTACCCAGAATGATTTCTTCGGTTTTTTCATCATTCACGCCAATTGTCGTTGCAGTAGCATTCATGAACAATGTATAATTCCAGGATAACAAAGCTGCTAACTCATAATTATTCCAATCATCTTTGGTTTGGATTACCACAGACGATAATTCGATCCATTTTTGTGGATGCTTTTGGGCAAATAACCAATTTCCAAAACTTTCATGGGTTATTATGTCATACAATAAATGAATGAATAGTTTATTGTCATGGGTCAATTCTCTATCGAATTCGATCTTCTTAAATAATTTGAAAATCACATCCATAGTACACGTATATTCTTTTAATCTTAACAACTTTAATAAACTCTCATTGGTGATTTCAGGGTCCAATGTATGAAGCTGACGAAATAAGAAATGAATTACCGGTTTATCACAGCACACCTGATTTGCCCATTGGAACATTTCATCGATTTCCGAAACATATTCGTCACTTCGTTTAAAATTTGCTAAGATTTGCCAATACGTTTCAATTGTTTTATGGATCCATGCGTTACTATCCAATCCAACAAAATCATGAAAACTATCAATAACAATAGGTAACAATGAAGTATCCAATCCCGGTGTTAAATTTCTAATCAATATAAGTAATCCTCGATACAATCGTACATTGGAATCACTCGTTGCATCAGGTTTATAATTTAGTACTGTGATGATATTGTTAGAAGATGTGGAAATTGGGAGTTGATTTGAACTTTGTGATATTAATTGGGATATATCATTTAAAAGTGAGTCAAATTGAGAATAGTCCAAATTATTAAGTGATTCTAAGGTGTTGGTTATGACTGCATCTATCGATGAAGAAGTGGTTGGATTTGACATAGTATATGGTGGTGAAAAAACGGAAAATGTAGTCCGATGGGGCTCCTTTTTTTTTCTGTCTCTGACATCTCCTTAGTATCGGAGATACGCCAATGCTGCAAGATTTGGACTGTATTCGCCTAAATTGGGTGACATATGCTAAGATTATTTGGTTTGACAGGGAGAATAAAGATGTAAATGACTCGATGATAAATAAAATATAGGTCACGTGTGTTTGCTGTGCATAACAAGACGGGGAAGATTGTGTTTTAGACCAATATCATATGATTAATAATAATCTCCTCACTCACAAACTACGAACGGGATGTATCCATCGAATGACCATCCAAAGAAACGTTCAGAGGCCTGCCAAACTGTCTAACCATTTCAAAAAAAGAAAAATCGGATATACAGCAACTACTAGAAACAGATCGAATGAGATTTATTGTGGGGAAAAGGAATAACCCCGGGTACACTAGGACCCTACAGATCATGTCAATCTTAATTTAGATGTCAGCCATCTAGTCAACCTTCTAAGTCACGTCATTTTTCACATTTGGCGGATACGTCACTTTGAATAAGTTCTTCGGGTAAACAGAATGGTCCCATATTTTTTTAAAAAAAATTTCGTGTTCAGTTTCCGTGTTTGCAGAAAACGCGATCTCGAAGGTATTATATTGGTCAATAACATGAATGATCTAAAGGTGGAAGTGCTTTAGCGGCTACTTTTATTCTTTATTATTATTGTTAGAAATGGTTGGTATATAATTATGCGAAAACATACCAAGTCCTGATTGAAACCAGAAATTTAATGTGAAGGCAGTGTATTTTATTTGTCTCAAGTACAGGCAAGAAAGATTTCATCACCAATATTATAATCAGATGATCTAACGGTAAGGAGAAATCAGAACGGATGGTGACTTTATCTAAAAGAAGATTCTATTATACATTGTCTTTTTGAATTATAATAAATTAAAGGGAAACGGAAAACTGCTTGGAGAGTTAAAGAACTAACTGTACCTGTATTTCGCCTATTGGTTTGCTATTTCTCACGTCACGAATATTTCCTTTTCCATCGAATTCATGACTGGGGTAGAACCAAACATTGAGCAGAACGTGCTACGAAAAGATAAAAGTAAATGAATGGATGACTCATAAACGGTGATACACGTTTTTCTTTTTTAGGGGGTTCATTATTTTTGACATATCCACCCGGAGAAACAATAAATCAGACGATTTTGGTGATCGGCTGTGGCAGACTGCTCCTCCCTTATACAACTAGAGCCTTTTTCTTTGTTATTTCCTGCCAACTACTCGAGAGAATTAGAGAGGATATGAGCGTAAACTAAGTGTAGCGGCGTGCATTCTAATGCGAAACAACTGAAATTTTGATAAATACAAAAGGCGGTACCTTCCGAGGAACATCCCCAAAACATAATGTTGTTCCTGGTGTTTGTTACCTATTTGAACTTGGCATTCCATACGTACATTGCATTTGTATGCATGGAAGTGGGAAGCAAGAGAAACAATAAACGAAACAAATCTGTATAGTGGTGGTCCATGATTGGTGGAAATATTTTTTTGTGACAGTTTCTGGAAGATTCAACATCCTAAATTAAAATTATTTTGTGTAATTTGGAAAAAGAAATTGTTTTCTCTTGCAGAATTCTAGAATATTGCTTACATGCAGTTCTATTATTTAAATTGATGACGAAGTTCAATTTTCCCAGAGGTTACAACTTTCCTTGTTTTTTCTCTATATAAGAAGTATTTTTCACCTTCCAGTGGGGTTCCTTTTATTCCTAGCTATCTTTGTACCTTTCCATACCAGAGCAGGATCAACAGGACCAACATCATCCCTGACGGAGGTTGTATTATTTAATCAACAATTATACTACATCATATTATAATAGCGTGTATTATTTCCACGTTTATTTGTTTTACTAGCTTATTTCCCTCGAGTGTTACCAAGTAGACCGCTTCCATAATACTGTTAGCAAAATACTACATCAATTGAAGTCGAGCAGGATCAACAGGACCAACATCATCCCTGACGGAGGTTGTATTATTTAATCAACAATTATACTACATCATATTATAATAGCGTGTATTATTTCCACGTTTATTTGTTTTATTAGCTTATTTCCCTCGAGTGTTACCAAGTAGACCGCTTCCATAATACTGTTAGCAAAATACTACATCAATTGAAGTCGAACTCAACCCCGTAAGGCAAGATAAAGTCAATAAATATTTAAACCTAAGAAGAACCCGAAGGAAGAAATCTTTTTCTACAAGAAAAATAAATCCTGCAATATAGAAAGAAAACCCTTTTCCTGTTACAATAACACTCATTTTAGACCACAAATACATCCCTTGCTGTCTCCTATTATTGTCGGTGTATCTTTTTAAGAGATTATTTCATCTGATTATTCAACCACAACAGCACCACCAAAAAAGGCTATTTTTATCGTTATCCACCGCGCGAAAAGGAAGGAGCAAAGAAAAAAAAAATCGAAGTACGAGATCTACAACTCATCAAGAGCAACTCCATCCTTTCCTACCTTCCCTAATTCAATCAACCAATAAGTCACCAAATCACCGAGCCAACCAATTAACGAGCTAAATAGCTGATCAGCTAACCAGGCAATCAAACGAACCTCCATCATTATCTTCATCCTCATCAGTCTACGACATGTCATTAGAGATAACCTTTCTAGGAGCGTCTGGGGGCCCATTGGAGGGAAGTACATGTTCAGTACTATTGAAACCATCCCACCTATCCTATCAAACCATTATCAATGATAAAGACTTGACTCATGATTTATTGTGCATTGATGCTGGTTCGGGTATGGGGAAATTAACAGAAATCATTCATCAAGAATCATCTACACAAGAGCCATGTTGTAATATATTAAGCTATTATCCTGATTGTGAACCAATATCGTATTATTATCATGAGGGTGTAGAAGTATCAACTCCTTTCAAGAGTCTAGCTCCCCATCATTCAATTCTACATACCCAGAGGATATTCAATCATTTGGAAAATTATGTCATCACGCATTCTCATCTAGATCATGTGTCTGCATTAGTGATAAATTCAGCTGGATTCAATAATAAATATCTGAATAAATTTGTTTATGGGTCTCACTGTACCATAAATGCTTTACAAAAACATTTATTCAATGGGAAAATTTGGCCCAATATGCCAAGTTTCAATCTTGTCAATTTGAGATATTTGGAGAGCAGTCATCGGTTCGCCACCAAGATTGGAAATTATGAAGTTAAAATGTTTGATTTGAGTCATGGTGAATTCACCAAACTTGTTGAAGAAGAACATCCGCATCATAATATTCATCTTTATGATGAGAAACTTCATAACAATAATAACCCATATTTAGCTGCTCCTGGTAGTGCTGGAGGCTCTGGTAATGAGTACCCACGACGACGATCTTCAATCACAACGATCCCTCCAAATTCACATGGTATCAAAATGAAAAATTCTGAAGCATTGAATCATCATTATTTATCATCGGCATATTTAATCAAGCATATTTCACAACCAAATTCAATATTAGTATTTGGAGATTTTGAAAGTGATCTAACCAGTAAATTATCGAGAAATTTATATATTTGGCAATCAATAGCGCCATTAATTCTTGATCGTAAATTGTTGGGAATCGTTTTAGAATGTTCAAATTCCATGGAAATGGATGCTGAACAATTATATGGTCATTTAACCCCAAAATTGTTGATTTATGAATTGAAACAATTGGAAGTACAATGTTTGAAATTAAACCCATCGGTTGAAAACCCATTATCAGGGTTGAACGTGATAGTTAATCATGTCAAGGAACCTATCTTAGATATTGGACCTAATGGAGAGGGAGATGATATGGAATTGGTTGATCCAAGGAAGAGAATCTTGATTGAGTTGAATAAATTGAATGATTTGGGCGTTAATTTTTCAATTGCTTTAGGCGGAACTTCAATCATCATTTAGATAAAGTAGGGGTATGTGGTTTGTTTGTATCTACAAGCTTATAGTTGACAGGTGTTTCAATTCTTGTTTTGGGTTTATTCTTTTTTTTTATTCCTATTTTATTTGCTTTATATATATATATATTATCAATCTGTAGTATACAATAAAGAAATTAGAAAGACACATTTTTTCTTTTATTCTCTTGTTTCAACTCATTGAATCAAGTAAGTTTCAGAAGTTATATTTGAATGTAAATCAAATGGTAATGATTCTTCATCTTCAGTATTGGAAACAACATCAATTATAGAAACCCCACCCAATGAAACATCATTTTCAACAACTTCTTGGTTATTGATTTCAAATTGTGCTTGCATTGGGAATAATGATTCTTCATCAGAAACTCCGATAGTAAATTCAAACGAACCTTGTGGTTCATCAATTGAGATGGTTCCGATATTAAATACAATACCTTGATCTTCATAAACGTCATAAGAAATAGACCCCGCAGCATCTCCACTTTGTAAATGTACATCTTGAGTTACAACTGGAATCAATATTTTCAAATTTTCAATGTTTGGATGATTTGGATGGTTGGTAATAAACTCGCTGGTCAATTCATATTCTAAAGTAACTTGTACTTGTTCTCCATCAATAGAATTAACCCAAATGGTGAAAATAAATGGAACTAAGGACGTATCATCTTGTTTACCCACACTTCTCCATCTTAAGACTCCTAATGGTTGATCATTAGATGGGAAAGTTTTTGATTTATCCTTCACAGTAACGACGTTATTCAGCTGGAATAAATTACGATCAACGTTTGGATGAGTTTTAAATTGTTTCTTGTCTCCAGCAATTTTCAATAATATTTTAGCATTGGCCAATTCGACTTGATTTATTCTCAATTGCAAGTCCCCTTTGATTTCCGATGATGCTATAGATCCTTCTCGACTAACTTCAGCGTTGACTTTTTCATTGATGGTGATTAAAATACCATTGTTTGGAACTCTGGTGAAACTTGGAGCTGGTGACGATTCAGTTCTGCCAACAGTAGCTGCTGCTGCAGCAGCTGAAGAAGTATTAGCAGGAGTAGATTTATGAGCGAATAATGGTTGGTTGTTGTTGGTTCCAGTAAGTAATGGCTCGTGAACACCGTCGGCACTTTGTAAAGTTCTACCAGCTGGTTTCTTAGAACCCAATTGTAATCCACCACCTCTTGGTCTAGACAATAATGAATGTCCAGTACCTCCGGCTGATGTAATATCATAGTTGGTGGTTTCAACAACTTGAGTAGGTTGATAGGTCGGTTGATGACTATTTTGATAACTATCATAACCGAATGAAGAAGATCCAATTCCACTTCCACCGACTGGCAATTGTTCCATATTTTTTCTGGCCAACTCCTTTCTTTGAATCTCTTTAGCTCTTCTTTTTCTTTCCTCAGCAGCTTCCAACTCTTTATTTCTTTCAATGATTTCTTGAATCTTTTCTTCATGAGAATCCATCTCCAAAAACGTTTGAACTTGTGTTAATGTCAAGTTTTCTTTGTATCCCAAATTAATAATCTCATCGAAGGCATCAATTATGTCAAAGGATGATTCAAAGATTTCTCGTTCATCGATAGTTCTCAATAAGTTACTTATAGTAGAAGCAAAAAGATGTAACGTATCAATGTCTTGCAAAATATTCGACGTTTTATTTGTAATTAAAACAATATAGAATTCTTCCAACGGTTGATAAACATATCTAACATTATCATCTTCGACACTAGTATGTTGACCTGAAGAATTGGAAATCAAACTTGGGAAATTGGCTAGCAAGGCAGTGATTCTGTCTCTAGAGATATCTCTAAATTGTCTAGACAAAAGTGGTTTACCACCACGTGTACATATAGATCCTGATAAAACAACCATTGTAGAAGTTCAGCTAGTGTCCTGTATCCTTTCGAAGTACGTGTTGAAGTGGATGTTGTTTGTTGTTGTCCGTGTCGTTGAATCAATTGAAAAATTCAATTCAATAGGTGAGTGAGTGAGAGTGTAAGAACGAGAAAAAAAAATACTGCGTGTCAAATAGTCCTGGTCGTGCAAGCAATCAATAAAGTTCACTTTCAAAGAGACTATCCAAATGCTGCTATATGAATAGTTGTTAGTAAAAAAAGAAGTTATCACCATCTCTTGTGAACTTTTGTTTATCATACATACTAGTAGTTCATCTGGTATAAAATCGCCAAATTTGTCTAATTTTTCATCGATATCACAAGTGACGAATTCTTCGAGACCATACAATTTGACAATTCGTGTACTTTGAAAATATGATAATCCACATTCACATAAAAAGAAACAGTCCCGGCTATTTGGTTCTATTGAACTGTCCAATTCTTCAGGACTTTCCAATTCAACGAGTTGCATTATCCACGAGAATAAATCTTCAGTAGTCACTAAAGAAATTCTGATACCAAGGGATAGACAAAGAATTTGTAATTTCTGAAGATTCTCTCCACTATGTTCAAGAAACCAAGAATTTGCTAATATTCCAATGACATGGATGCTGTTAAGGTATTTCTTACACTCGAGCAATGCTTCTAGAATAAGAAAATTACTGTTCCCATCGATTTGCACGAGGTAGTCTGAAGTGGTTAAATAAATACCCATGGCGGCATTAATTATGATATCAATCGGGTATTGTAATTTTGCTTCAATGAATTGAATTTGTTTGCTTAGGGTATTTGCAAGATGGTAATTGGTTTCCCATAATTTTTGGTTAATGATAATATGCTGTGTTGAAGCAAACAGGAACAGTCTTGTAACTACCTCCGGGGTTGGCGACTTCAGTGGTACATGTTTATTCTGTTGCGACTCAATTTCATTGATGGTACTATTGGGCTCAAATAACAGTAACATGGATATCTCTGGTGGTAATATCAAATCAGTGTTGTGATTCATCTTTCTTTTCTTACGAAGTGACGCCAATTTTTCAATTTCCTCAGTATCATTGTGGTAGGTTGCAACATTTGTTAATAGTTGACTAGTATCAGAAGGTTTGGAAGCCTTGGTATCATTTGCAGTGTAATTTATTGGTGCCTGAATTGTGATGCATCGTTCATCGCTGTTCTGATCTTTGCAGGATTCATCATTTGAAATTACCAATTCCTTCAATGGTTCGCAATGGCTCAACATGTCTAAAGTTTCTTCAGTTTCTATTTGTTCGGATAAATAAACATCAGCAAAGCATTCGGTATCAAAAGTAAACGGATTCCAAGACAAAGCATCAATTAAGATGTGCTTAGGCATGTTCCATAATTCCTCATGGCGGAAGTATTTCGTGAAGAATGCCTTTACCAATGTGCATGAACTATTCAACGGGTTGTCAACTTTATAGTTTGGTTCACAAATGAATCTTGTTACGGGATATGCAAAATACTTGCCGCTTTCAGTTAATCTATTTGTATCAAAAAGAAATTGTTTAATCGAATTGACGTTAGGATATTCATAGGTATCACCTATCGGCCATTTAGGAAATGTGTATTGCATTTTGTCAGCAATGCTAGCGCAGGGTATTATTATTTTCAGCTCTAATTGATAGTTCATGGTTGAGGAATTGTCGTGTTTTAACATATCTGTAATTGGGTTTTCCGAATCATCAAAAGGCATCGATATTGATTGATTGGCTATTTCAAATACATTTATTGAGTCTTTCATATCATTCCAAGTGGGAATTTTAAGTGCTAGGTTAGGTTCTTTAGTCAGAAGAATTTCTGGAACTTCGACCTCAAAATTATTACCGTTTTGATAATTCAATTGGGGTGTCGTCTTCAAGGGAGGCGGAAAGCCAGGCAATTTGATATTTTCACTTAAAATTTCACGCAAATCTATGGATTTTTTAAATTGGATATCCGGATAAGGAAGCAATTTACTTAGGTTATTGATTGCATCAACTATATTAATATCAGCATTCAAAGAATTGTCGCTCTCTTCTTTGGGGTATATAAAATAATGAGACAGTAATATTTCATACTCAAAGGCAAGATTTGGTTGAGTCTGAATGGAAGATGGTGGCACTATCGAATTATGCAACAAAATGGATGATTCTTTATTGATCTTTAGTTTTTCACGATTGAAATCAGATGGTAATTCACATAGTAAATCAGGAAGCGACATGCGATGTTTGGTGAAATCTACAAAGTATGCATCAATGACGTTCTGAAATGGAGATGTATGGGACATTAAGTTGATGCCATGTCTCTTCGTTACTGGTTGTGGTCCCTTCTTTTTTTTTTTTGGTTGTTTTTTTAGAATTCTTGCAACCAAAGTGTTGCAAAAAAAAAAATATGAAACAGACAAAATGGTAAGTGTGTGTGTGTAAATAGATTGTATTGTATTTCTAATCGTTTCAATTATATGTGACTTAATAGTTCTGGCAAACAACTATTATTCATATTTACTTAATTGTTTGCATTTATAATAATCGCAAATCATATCACGGGAATTGTAGGAAATAGGTACATAGATAATAGAATAATTCGCTTGAGATTAACTACATAATGCATAACGAGTAGAATAAACATACTGACACACTCTTTGTGTTCGTTTTTGCTTGGTCTGACCACCACAATATTGATGGATAAAAGTTTATATCACAAGATTAGAACATACTGTCATTGCTATTGGTATTGCTATAGATGATGATGATAATGTTGTTGTTTTGGTTTCGGTTGGAATTAATTTGGGGAAGAGAAGGGTCGGAAGTTTATCCATGAGTACACAAAAATACTTATCCGCCTGGACTGCAACTTTAAATAAATTGTAGTCGTGTGTGTAAGGCGAATTTCAAATGATCTTCGGGTATAATGTCTGCATCGACGTGGCAAAAGAAGCCCGCAATTCCACATCTTTTCTTTGTTCCGCTTTCTTGTTCATTTTTCTTTATGACTAGTTGGTCTTTATTTTATATTTCTGCAATAGTAACAAAGCAGTATTTCAAATTATGAATGCAGTAAGGAATAAATAAAAAACTTCCGATGATGAGATGGTTTCAGTTTTGTTCAAACGGTATCCTTCAACTTGTGTGGCAACAACGACAGCAACCCTACGAAAGGAGGAAAGAACACGATTAAGAATTGCTTTAAATAACGTTTTCTAAGTTTGGGAGACTCATAAGCTTCCATTTACATATTTCCATAAATTCCATAATAAAGGAGTAATGGTTAGTATCTAGCGAAAGATACAATACGTTTGCACAATGCACCGTTGATTCTAATGTTACGATTTGAATAGTAAATTTGTCAAAAAATGCAATTTGTGGCGAATTATTACACAAGAAGTGGATCAACACACTTGGAGACAAGTACACTTTCATATCTTTGTTAGGAATTTAAGCATGGTGACGTAAATATCACTTTTCCGTTAATCTGCATTTAGTACAGCATGGCATGGCAAAGTACCGTACAGTTTTAATGATTGCTACTCTAGTCCAGCTTCTAGCTCATGCTCTCCCACAAGGCAGGCTATGTCATACATGGGGGAGTATAGAAAGTGACAGTAGAAGCAAAAGCAATGGTCTATATGAAGATGGGGGAAATGTCGTGGATGTATGTACGTATGTATGTCGCGTACTTTGTATTACTAATAAGTAACACATAATACCGAATGCATCTTACTGGTTATGTGACTCGAACCTCACACACTCGACCTTATCATCGTAACAATAAGCTCAATCACAGCCATAGGCCCCGCCTTAGCTTCCAGCGGGCATAAGAAAGAACAAACGGGGAAAGCTGTACGACATTTTGTAATGCTTTCTTACTTTGTTTTATTGTTTCTCTCTGTCTTTTTGTCTCAGGCTTTTTCCTTTTCTCCTTTTTTTTTCCTTCTCCTGTTCTTCCCTACCACACATACGGTGACATACAAAAGCAATAAAAAGAAAGGCGAAATCATTCATATTCGAAATTTCAAATAATCTTTTCACACAAACTTCCACCTTCTTTATCTACACCAAATCTCCATTACCACCAACCAGAACTACTTTAAGTCACGAGATCATCATATTGACAGACGATACAGCGTTACGCATTGACAGAACCCAAACCTAATTTAAATCATTGACAATAATTATTCTTTTTTTCTTGTCCCTATATTTTTTTTAACTAACCCTAACCCACGGCTACCCACGATGTCATCTACGTTGGCAGACACAAAGAAAACTGGCAGAAAAAGAATCAGAAGGATACCAGACGACCAAAGGCAGAAAGTGTCAAGCGCCTGCGATAGCTGCAAGCGAAGAAAGTTCAAATGTTCTGGAGCAAACCCGTGCTATGAGTGTCTGAAGAAAGGCATCGATTGTTTGTACACCATCGTGGATAAACGTTCCTTGAGAGGTGAACGTATGGCGAAACTAAAACAAGAGAAGGAATCACATGCTGAACAGCAACAAGTTCAACACGAGCAGCAACGCCAATACCAACACCAACAACCACCTCTACATTCACATTCACATCCACATCCATATCCATATCCATACCCACACACACAATCTCCTCCACAAGATCTTCCTACGCAAAAACTCCCTCAGCACCAGCATAGTTATGTTTCACCCGATCCACCAAGTTACCCTCCTTCCTTGCCCCTTCCTGGAAGCTACACACAGCCGCCTCCAATTCAAAGTTATAGTAATGGCCAACTACCAAGCAATACTTATCAACTACCTCCGCCACAATTCCAGCAACAACACAGTGTTCCCCAAGTTCCATTGCCATTTCCTATCTATCATCAACCCACACAGTTCCATCCTATAGTACCAATCTCTTCGTCTCCTCCCTCGGATTCCAGTAGTAGTAGGAACAGCATCGGAATGCCCACCCCTGGCACTACACCAAATTCATCAGAACCAAATGTTGTTGTTTCTTCATGTATACCGAAATCACTTCAACCGTTATTGTCGTTCCCATTGAAAAATGAAGACAATGCAATCAAACCAGAGCAACCACCTCTAGATGATCCTTCTAGAAAACCTACATTCGATGAAGACGGAGTTTCCAACCAAAATGGTAAAAGTGCGATTTTACTTATGGACAAATCCGGTACATTTAGATATATGGGTGAAACTAGTCCGTTATCGGTCTTATATGAAACTAGAAATATCTTTTATGAATACGTCGGCTCAACAAAATTAACCGAAGATCTTCGTGGTTGTCCCGTTATTGATAAACCTTTGAAACTCATCATAGAAGAAGTACGCACGTTACCGGAACCAGAAGAACGAGATGTTTATATTCAAAGTTTTAAACGGAATATTAATGATACTTACTTCACGTTTGAGATGGATAAATTCCATGACGATATTGTCAATTTAGTTTATCGAAATCCAACGAACGGATGTATTCAAGAAAAGAGAGTCTTGCTATATCTCGTGTTAGCCATTGGGGCCACTTATGAAGATTTCAGTAACAAGATTCCTTACTCTGAAAAAGGGGTGGCGTATTTTGATAGTGCGAGATTTTTACTACGTGATATGGTTGAAGATTCGGCTATGTGGTGTGTTATTTGTCACTATTTACAATATCATTATTATCAATCGATTTTAAAGAAATCAACTGCCTTGGTTCATCTTAATATTGCCATAACTTACGCACAGTCACTTGGGTTGCATAGAAATTTCGTCAATGAGCAATTTTCCAAATTCGCTTCCGAATGTGAATACAGGAAAAGAATTTTTCGAAGTCTATATATATCCGACCGTATATCACCGGTATTTATTGGCAGACCATTGATTATTAATGATTATGATTGGGATGATCCAACGAGGTATAAACCATCCAATGTGTTGGTTTCCAACTTTGATTTCAATGCTAAATGTCAAGTAGAACTTTCAAAGATATGTACGTTGGTTGGAAGAATAGTGGCAAATTTTTATCAAGGCAAAGTTATTGATATTGAAAGAACTAAAAATCTTGCTATTCAATTGAAATTATGGTCCAAGAATTTAGATCCACAATTATCGTTCGACAATATTCTTAACCCCATGGAAATCGCAGATAATGAAGATCATGGTAATACATACATATTGTTAATGATGCATTTGTTACAATTATGGGCCATTATGTTGTTGAGTCGTCCATTTTTCATGTTCGAAGCCGTCAGCAATATTAATCCCGGCATGGAAAAACCCACAAACGATGATGATAAGTTGCGCAAACAATTTTGTCAAGCCGCTACCAAGGCATCAATTTTGGCAATTAAAATCATGAACCATTATATCAATACAGCATTTAAAGAGTTCAAACGTATGGAATGTTACGTGATTATCACATCCTGCTTCTATTCTTCCATTATTTTGGGTATCACCATTCTCAATGGAACTTATAAAGAAGAAGGATACACTGAAAGTGTATTGCTCGAGCATTTAAAGAACGCAGAATATATTTTATTGCATTTTTCTGTATGTAATGAAGGTGCTAAGAGATATGCAGAAATCAGTGCTGATATGATATCGGCATTGATACAACGACACGAAAGCAAAAGAACGAGAACAGAATTAGGATTGAATGATTTTGCATACAGATTATTGAATGATTTTAATTTCACTGATGATCCAAATAACACCGATGTACAGAACTTGATTGATTTCCAACAATTTTTTGTATCGCTGGATCTTTTGCCGGTGGATGGAAATGGTGGAAATTTGAATAGCAACACAGCTGCTAGCTCCTTGCCATTTGATTATAATAACTACAACCTATTCTTTGGCGATAAGTATTAAAGTGTATAGTTTGTTTGTATAATTTTTAACCTTGTTCGTTTTATGGTTTATTACTGTATCCAGTAGCAGGTCTCTTGGTACTAATTCGTTTCGCAGTAATAAAGGAGCACAAAAAAAAAACTGACATGTGAAATTTTTCCATTCTGGAACTTACCCCGTAAACAAAGAACCAATAACAAGATGACGTACATGACCTTCATCACATCCTTAGACAACTGAGGTATGTTGAGTTCAAGTAAGGTTCATTTAAATTCAATGGCCGGATCTTACAGACATACTCAGGCACCAGATTTCAGATGCGAGATAAGGTCAGGTTTTTCGCCGTCTACGTCAACATCGCCTTCTGGAAGCCAGAACTGGCCGCGGTAGAGAACACTAGGGACGCCAAGATAAAGTTTTTTCTTTGTCGACCTGGACATCTCCTCCTCCTTCTGTTTCCCCTCACATAAACTATCACAGCTGCATCTGTTTTAACCGTTATTTCAGTTCCTATATAAGCTATTCACATTTTCCGCTTTCTCCTTAACTTCAAACTCAAATTCAAACTCCCCCAAAGTCCTCCAACCTCCTCCAAATTTATCTATTCATTCTTTTTCCATTCGATCCACGACTAACCCATATCGACCCATGCTTTCATTAAAGGGATTAAGCATCCTTCTCAGTATTCCTATTAAACTATTAATCGTTCTATTGAAATATCCATTTTTTGGAGGAATAAATGAAAAATTCAAACATGATTTAATTAACTCCTTAAAATTAACCATTTATAGAACTGCATTATACATGCCAGTTAGAGAAAGTGCCATTTTATCAATCATGTCAAATCATTTCATCCTCAATAAATTAATTCGAAACTTATATCCCAAATTAACTAAATTACCAAACTATGGTAAGAAATTCGATAAGCAAAGTTATTGGATTGTTAAACCTCATGAAAGATCGTCATCGGATCCAATTTTGATCTTTTTACATGGTGGTGGATATTTCTTTGAAACCATGCCTTCACAAATTGAATCGCTTGTGAGTATTTATCATTTATTAGATAAATCAAAGAAGGATAGATTGTCTATTTTGGTATTGGATTACAAATTGGCTAGTAAAGGATATCCTATTCCTTATCAATTGAACCAGTTAATTGAAACTTATAAAAATTTACATAATGAAGGTAATGATAATTTTATCTTTATGGGAGATTCAGCGGGAGGTAATTTGGCGATTACATTTTTGCAATCGTTAAGATTGAACCAAATTGAACATTCAGTTCCGTTACCATATCCTAAGAGTGTGTTGTTGATTAGTCCCTGGGTTAAAGTTGGACCAGATGAATTCCAAGCCACGCCTGGTAATTCTTATCATGATAATTCCCATCGTGATATGTTACAACTCGGTCATTTTAAAGATATTGATAAACAAATTCATATATTAGGTGATACTAAAGAAGACTCGTTAACTGTATCTCCAGGTAATTGTGAATACAAACATTCCGATTGGGAAGATATTCCATCGTTCACTGCTCCAGGATATTCGACGTTTTTAATTGTTGGAGAACATGAATGTTTCCGTGATGATGTCCTTACTTGGGCTAAATATGCACTTAAATCTCCATTGACTCCACAGCTACAAGATTCACATGGAATTTGGAATCCAAAAGTTCATGAATATATTAGAGATCAAGTAAATTCGGCCTATGTGGAAATCGATATTGAACCTCAAGGTGTTCATGACTCGGTATTATATTTTGAAAACACCATAATTTCTAAAGTTAAAAAACACCCCCGTTTAAATATCGAATCTATAGATCCACAGAAGTATTTTGGAATTGTTAAAGTGGTGACTTTTTTGAACAAAGTCTTGCCAACTGACAAAGTTGAAGATCTTGTATGATTGATATAGGGTAATAGATGTTAGTTCTTTGTTGTTCTTGTATTCTTTTTTTTTGACTTTTGGAAAATGAAATAAATGTCTTTGTTCGTCCTTACTGCGTTCTTCTGTTTTTTATTTCAGAAAGGATAATCCAATACCAAGGAGGCAATAATAACCAACATAAAACTTCTCGTACTAAATCAACTTTATAAACCCCATATTTCAATAATGCTTCACGTTTGCTTTCTCTTCTTCTATCATGACTATCATAATGGATGTCAGATAGTAAAAACTCCCTACTCACCCACCAGAAATGGCCCAACATAATGGACAGTAAATAAAACCATACGATCCTATTCTTGAAAATACTAAAATTGCCATGGGCCAATTTCATGATATCTTCTCCAATATCACTGGTGAGCAATATGGTTAAAATTGCTTCTATCCAAGGATAATATAATTTCTTTATTGTGAAAAATCCCATAAGATTGATTAATTCATGTGGATTATTCTGTGAATCAATATATATCAAAACTCGACATAATACTCCTCCAAGGGTAACTACAGTTAACCCCAATTTATAATGAAGTATACTGCATAAAAGTACTATTGATGCAGAAATTTGTACCATATAATATAAGAAATCAGTTGCCCGATTACGTTCAATATATTTATGTAGTAGATCCCGTTGTTGATGATCTAAATTATCAATAATTTTCTCAGGCATAATGGACAATTTAGTACTAAATACTTCTTCAACATGTCCACATGAACCAGTGATAAGAAACAACTCAAAGAATAACTCCATGGACAATCCATCAAATGCACAAAATGTAGTTATCAATCTCCATGGTTGGGTACTGAATGCTTTGTCCGGGATAAACCCCAAACTAATCAATTTGGCCTTTTGTGAGGAAATTAAGGCTCCTGTGGCAGCAATTGAAACACACCATGATTTGGTAATGGGTGGTAAATTGGTCCAAAGTTGATCCATATTAAATGAATGTAAAAGGGTAGGTTGGTTACTAAATGTTATTACTTCTGGTAGTATTGAAAAAGAAAAAGGCTATGATAGAGAATGAAAAAAGTGTCACTATGTGGAAAATTTAGTAAGTTACGTGTTACTGTGGGCGTGTTTCTGTGGTTTAAAAATCACAAAGACTCTAGTGGATTTTTTTTAGACACTTCCCACTAACAGTGACGAGTAACACTTTTATATGACTATCTACACCACATTTATATTGTTACTAGATTATGTTGACTAATTGGTTGATCCATTCATTAATTCCTTGATTACTTTTTTATTTGATTTTTTTATGAATTTGTTGATTGGATGCTATAATCTATTATTTCACATGATGGTTTGCCTTCTTATGTGTAGTAATTCTAACTGTATGGTTCAATCCTTTAATCTGTCATATAGAATATCGTGTCACTTTATGGGGATCTTATTGTGGTGCGATCAATACTATCATAAGATGAGAGAAACACAAACATGGGAATGCATTGTTCTTTAAACACAAGGCAGTTGCCAACAGTAAAACACCATTATCAAATTCTTCTTCAAACTTTTATTGACCTTCTATATAATTCTAAATTAGAATTAGTTTCACTTAACGTCCTTGGATTCTTTTTTATGTACCCTATTTCTTCACTATCTATAAGATGTTGATAGCCAAAACAGCTAAGGCTCCGATGGAAAAGGCAATTCTCTTGGAACCCAGGTTTTCGTTTTGAATGGCAACTTGTGGAACCAATCCAGTTCCGTTTGCACCCTCGTAACCAGACACTTGAGCAACTACAGGTCCAGCTGGAGAATCATCTGTCAGAGCTTCTGGAGAGGACGAAGCATCAGTAACAGGTGCGCTTGCAGTTGAGTTACAGACTTGAGCTTTGATTTCTTCGATGGATAAGCTCTTGTCGTTGATACAGTTACAGTCGTGGACGTGTTCCCAGTATTGTTGGTCTGACAATTGGCAGAGACAGCCAATGTTACCATCTGGACACAACTGTTTTTCAATAGCATCAACTTCTTGACAGTGCATGTTACAACTATCAGAAGATGGAGCAGCAGCAGGAACGCTTGATTCAACAGCAGCATCGGCAGGAGCACTTGCGTCGATGGCAACATCGGTAGCAGCATCAGTGACAGCATCAGTAGCAGCATTAGTGGCAGCACCAGCGGCAATACTTGTTTCAGTGGCAGTTTCACCACCAACGGTAGCTGTTTCGGTAGTTGGTACTGTTGCAGTCTCAGTAGATACCCCAGCGTTGTCAGCAGTAGCCACATTAGGCGCTTCAGCACTTGCTTCTGGTGCATCCGTTGCAGCAGAGTTGGCAGCAGCAGCGGTAGCGGTGGATTGCGAAGCACCTACAACAGTTGCACATTCCTTGCTCTTGGCGGCATCAGCTTCCAAACCTTCGGGATTGGTACAGTCACATTCAGCATAATGGCTCCAGAAATCATCAACGGACAATGAACAAAGACATGAACCGGTGGTGTCGTTAGGACAAAACTTGTTCTGGGCTTCAACAACCATGCTACAATGCATGTTACAACTAGCACTAGGTTGTGCGGCAGCGGCAGCGTCACTAGAAGCAGTCTCAGCAGCCAAAATTGCTGGTAAGATGGCTAACAAGATTTTAATCTTCATATTGGTGGTAGTGGTTATTTGTGTATTTCTGGTGGAAGAGAATGGGATTGCAAAAAAGGAGGACTATTTGAGCTCTATATATACATATATGTCTTTGCCCAGTAAAAATGCCATGTGGTTGCGATTTTTTTGCTGTCTGCATACTTCTTTGAAACTTAAGCCTCTGTTGCGTTTCTTTTGCAGCAAAGTTCAGGAGTTCTCAATTTCAATGTATCCCTTTCAAACCCCATTACAGGATCATACAATCCCACTTAAGTGGCTGTGCCCCCTACAAGAAAATCAACGTGCTATATCAGCCGATTAACGATGTATAACTCTGCAATGTGCCGTCACCTCAATGCTTGCAAATGAGTACCTGTTTCTAAATATATATCAAAATGTAGGCGTTCACGTACCTTAATAATAACTTAGTTTAATTGCAGTTTAAAGTGCTTCTGTGTTCACCTGCTCTTACACCCAACAAATTTAACTCTATTACAACTAAGGCACTCCAGTTCATATAGATAAAAATAGAACATAGTGGTAACAACCAATGGAACTAGTACAAGTACGTTCATATTAACGGCTCTGACGTCCAGGCGCCAATGATCTGGTATCCTCTTTGTTTTTTTGGCCCTATATGTACTTTGTTACAATTTTCTGTACAAATTAATTTGTGTGTATACATTTTGCATTTTCTATTAATCTAAATGAAGCCCAAGGCAACTGCAAAAAATGGCCCAGCGGCAATAGCAACTCTAGCAGCACCATTTTCAAAAGCTTGCACACTTACTTGACTCAAATCAGTTCCATTTCCGAGATTTGGTTGAACTTTAACAACTGGCATTGCAGGTGGAATTTCTGAAATAGAAGCAGCAACAGTTTCCGTAGCGGTATCACCAGGAAGAGTGGTGGTAGCAGTATCTGGTGCACCAGCTTCTGTTGCAGTAGTGGTTTCTTGCAATGCAGCGGCAGCCACAGCAGATTCGGTTATTGGCGTGATTTCATCAGAGGTTGAGACGCTGCTGGAATCGGTTTCAATGGAAGATTCTGTAGAAGATGAAGTTTCCGTGGACGATGATGTCTCTGAAGTAGTTGAGCTAGTTGAGCTAGTTGAATTTTCTGAAGTTGACGGAGCACCACAGATCTGTTTCTTTATATCAGAAGCCGAAATCCCATTTGGGTTGATACAGTCACAATTTGCCAATGGTTCCCAATACTCGGATTCAGTCAAGTCGCAAAGACAACTAGTATCTGATCCAGAAGGACATGCCTCTTGTTGTTTTTCCAAGACTTGAGAACAAGCATCGTTACAGCTGGTTTGTTCTCTCTTGGTAGCAAACACAAGTGGAATAAGCAAGAGGACGGAATTAATCGTGGTGGCAGTGGTTGCTGGTTTCATTGGTTGGTTATGCTGAGGAAAGGTTGTTACGATTTTCAAGAAAAATACTACAAGAAAATCATTCATTTATATTCCCACAGTACTTGTTTTCAGGTTTCACACAGATGTACATAATCTTCACACTGGTATGACAAATTTATTTGTACCAAATTTCACATTGGTGCGGTCAAAATTATTTGAAATTATATACCAGTGGCAACAAGGAACATAAGAAAGAGCAACAGTATACTACCAGGTGGTCTGTATATAGACCGCCATTATCCGGTAATTAAAGGTGGCTTTCATGGAGTTATGGTTGTCTTAAATATAAAACCACATATTTCAATTATAGCACATATGAAGTGACTGTGATGGTTGGATTGAATTGGCTAGCATTATTTGCTCGCATTTTTGCTAGATCTTGTGGTGGTTTACAGAATCTGTTAACGATATAACAACAAGTTTTATGGTACTGGTATCAACAATTTTGTCCGGAGTAGTTTCGACCTTTCCCTATAGTTTGAGCAAATAAATCTGTCGTTCTAGTATGTGAAACGTTTACGAAAACCTACAATGTTTGTTTTTGTTTTCTATTTCACAGTATTTTATTTTTTAATTGGGCAACTAGGATTTGCAACTTATAGGAAATTCTCTTATTCTACATAATTGCTTGAACATTTCCGCCTGTTTCTCAACCATGCATCTTAATTTCCATAGCTCTTGTTTGGCTGTTGTGCCTACAACGTTGTCAAAGTATAAGTACTTCTGGCAAACAAATACCCTGCAATAACCTGCCTTTCTTTTTTAACTTCATGTATAAAGTGCATCCATCCTTACAATAATGTTTCCTTTTCAAAGTGTTGGAATTCTTCGATTAAGTTGCAGGACACCATCTCCACGCCGATCACACAAATTCTCGATTGAAACACCTTGCAGGAAAATGTGTACTAATCCCGAAAATCATGTTTCACGAATCAACAAAAAGTAACGAGCAGAACCTTGACCCGTTTACACATAGCAAAATGTAAACAATATGCAAAAGTCATAACCGGAAGGGTTTTTTCGAAGAAAAAAATTAACTGGACGAGATAAGAGTCGAACTCATGACCTTTTGCTTGCAAGGCAAACGCGCTACCAACTACGCCACACGCCCCAGTTGTTGAAGATGTAACTTTTCACTTTTATATCCGTGTAAGTAATTTGGATTATCATTCTTTTCTTCAAGACTAATATCTGCCATGATATTAAATAAGCAAACTCTAAAAATATTGCTGGGAATATTTGTGTTGTGGGTCACTCTAAATTAGCCCAAATTATTTTATTTTAGCTTGATTTGGAGGTATGCATACTATTAACTTAACTTTTTATGAAGATTTTGTTAAAAATTGTGTACAAAAAAATTTGAATTCATTTTGATTCATAAATATCTTTTAGCTTATAAGATCAAGTAAAAATATCGCAAGGTTCGTATCATAGGTATAACCCCCCACTTCCTAGTGGTAAAATGACTTACTTATTAAGCTGCTATGGTCCAGCTTTGCATATTAATTGATCAAATTGAGCTCATTGTACTATGGTAAAAGTCTCATAATCATTGAAATCATTTAAAAGAACTACGAATATTCTAAGATCAAACCACGGGAACAATCTAACCGATTCGGAACTAACATTTTACCGATTCAAACTTGGTTCGTTCTAATAAAGATTGGATATGTAGAAATGGGGGAACAATAAATCTCCCCCAAAGGTGTGGGGGTTCGAACCCCTTATAAATACCTAACAATACCTCCACCAAAAAAAAGGTGGTTAAATAAGAAACTTTGAATTCAACAATGTCTCAGTTATTTTCACTCAAGGGTCAAGTGGCCATTTTGACTGGCGGAACCAATGGTATCGGCTTAGGATATGCTAAAGGTTTAGCGAGTGCTGATCTAGACCAATTGATCTTGACATACAGATCAGAATCTACTTTTGAAAAAGCCAAGGGGATAATTAAAGAAGTAAACCCGAATATACAAATTGATGGAATAAAAATTGATTTCTTGAAGGAAGAAGAAGATGAAATAGTTACCAAGATTGTTGAAGAATCTTACAAGTTATCCAAAACATCAAACATTGATATCTTGGTTAACAATGCTGGTATTACTGAACGATACAGGTTTGAAGAATTCCCTGAGGACAAATTCAACGACGTCATAAAGGTCGATTTGAATATTCCTGTTAAGTTGACAAAGGCAGTGGGATCAAAGATGTTGCAATCCAACACACAAGGTAAAATTGTGTTCACTGCGTCGTTGTTGTCATTCCAAGGAGGAGTACAATCTACTCCCTATGCCATTAGTAAAGGTGCCATCAAACAGTTCACACAGGCTCTTTCCAACGAGTGGTCTTCAAGGGGTATTAGGGTCAATTCAATTGCACCAGGATACATTGCTACCAATTTAACTGATACCATGAATGACAGTGCCAAAAAGCTTGTTGATTTGAGAATTCCAATGCAAAGATGGGGGAATCCCGATGACTTTATGGGGCCGATAGTGTTTCTTACATCCGATGCTTCCAGATATGTTACTGGTGAAACCTTGTTGGTTGACGGTGGTTGGATGGGAAGATAAAGACGTCGCGTTCATTAGCTAATATACAAAATAGAAACCTACGTTTTATTGCCTCTAAATACCACCTGCCTCTCTATACCATCTTATGCCTCTGTCAAAACTAACGACACATAACCCTACATTACTATCACCACCAGCACCACCTCGAACACCCTTTTTAATGAATGTGACCCCACTAGCAACGCTTTGGTCTTGTTCGTCATGAGTTGTATCATCTAAATCGGATATAGATATATTGATGGTAGCTTCTCTCTCACTTGTTTCCAAGTTCCACACCCTTAAACACTTGTCGAACCCGCAACTGGCTAAATTCTTACCTTCATCATCAAAGCTCAAACCCAAGATCCACCCCTCATGAGCAAAACCACCGACTACCGATTTTGCAGAGTGGGAGGGTGCTACCAACGAACCAACATTTTCGCCATGCTGTACATCGTACAAAGTAATGGAGCCCGCAGCTTGGTTATCTCTTGCAACGGCCAATAATGTACCTCCTGGTGAGAATGCCAAAACTCGAGGTATAGATGCGGATTGTGAATTTCCGCTTGTTGTCAAATCACTGGACCTGAAAGTGTATACCAACTTTAAACTCGCAAAATCATACAATAATACGTCACCATTGATATAACCCACTGCACATTTTTTATTTTCAGTGGGACAGATACACAAACAATTAGGAAATGTGGCAGAATTGGGTTTCAATTCACCTGATTTTTCAAAAGTCACGTTTGCTGTTCCATTGTCGTCAGTAATATTTAGCAAGAAAACTTCTGTTGTGCCGTTTGTCTTGGTGACAATAAAATAATCTTGTTTAGATTCTGTGTCTTTGTAAAATCCCGGTATCCATGATTTCACAGTAGATAAATCTCCCGTATTTTCAAGCTCCTGAAAAGTAGTAAAATCATCATCGACATAGTACTTGAAAACAATCGATCCGTTAAAACACGCAAATGCAAAAAGTGTAACTTTCAATGTAGAATTTGGTAAGGTATTTTCGTATACTGCAACAGCATGGATACCACTTTTGTCAATAAAAGCACTCTGAACGAAATCCTTGGGTTGATGAACTTCATCTTGCTTGTTGTCCCAAAATTTAGCGTATCCATCACTAGAAATCGACACAGTGAACTTACTTGTCATAGTCACTCCAAGAATGTCCAGTTTGTGTGCTTGAGAGGCACTCACAGTAGAAATATATTGTTTACCCATTGTGGCTTTTTTGTAATTGAATGTGGAATGACAGTGGGAACTCAGAAGGTCAAGTTACAAATCTTTCACCAATACCTTTTTTTTTTGGCGAAGCCTAGAAACCGATCGAAAAATGCAATCCACTGTAACAGACAACAGAAGAGCCAGGGAGAGAGAAAACTATCAAACAAAAAAAAAAAATCGTAACAGGTCTTAGCCTGTTCATCCCCTTCTCACCAGTTAACAATTCATTGCCAATGTCATCAATTGGATACAAAGATCAATTCGTGTCCCAAATTACGAAGCAATTGATTTTTCAACATTTCTTAGGCAACAACTCTCTCCAGGAGGAGCCTTCGACCTCATTACCTAATAGTCGGTTGGTTTGCCGTGGGGGCAGAGATTTATTCTTTGTCAGCAACAATTTGGTCCGTTGTTGTTCAATAAATCCAATTACAAGCAACTACAAGTTATTGAGAGTTGTTAGTCCATTTTACGAGATAGTTTCGTTGGAATTGAACAAATCTGGCACGTTGTTGGCCATTATAGGGGAGAATGAAGTTGACGTGGTTACGTTACCGGCAAATCTCATGAAGGGGAACGGCGTTTATGTTGACGGAAGCTCCTTTAAAATTAAGAATTTGGAAGGAAAGGTTAAGAAATGTTTATGGCAAAATGTTGCAGCAAATGATTCAGTGTTGGTTATTTTAAATGATAAATCACAAATCAAAACTTATGATTTGACAAAGTCATTAGACATTCCAATTATCGACGTCGATTTAAAACGATTCGATAATTTCAGTGATCAAGACGCGACTTCAATTACCTTTGGTTCGAACAAAAATTTAGCAGGTGGATTGACCTTGTATGTTTCTACAGAATCAAGCATCTATACCATCTACCCATTCACTTCAAACACCACTAAGTTGGCCACAACTAGAGAAGCTATTGATGCAACTTTGCAAGATACCAAAGCAGCAATGAAATTGATTCAAGAAAAATATCCATCAAGTTTGACTGACCTTGCGTCTAGTGATTTGAATAAAGCAGCCATAAAACAGCTTGATTATTATTTCCATTTACAAAACCAATTGAATGGCACACTACCTATTGTCAAGGAAGTCAGAGATGTACACACCAATGAACCTTATGAATTATTTGTGGTTCTGCAAATTTTGAGTGATTGGGAAGGACCCATTTTGCAAGGACCTGTCATTAGGGTTGGCTCTGAAATTCAAGATATCGCGTCCATTGGAGATAACAATTTTGTCAGCGTAATAGCCAGTGTCGGTGCTAATGCCGTTGTGAACTATTATGCACAACTCACTCCAATGTTGATGAAATATAGAGCCGCTGGAGATGTCAGTGATGGGTCGAAGGAACTGACGCCTGGAATTCAGATTCCAAAATACGTCAAACCAAAAAAAGGTTTTGGATTTGTTGATAACTCTGAAAATGCAGAAACGGCTTTAGTTAAACAAACGAAAACACAGGCAGCCTTTTGGAAAGAAGAATTGATGACCTTGGACCTTTTGCACACCGATAAACTTCCTGCAGATAGCGACAATCTCAAAACTGGAAATGACGATTTGAAAAAATTCCCAACGTATTTCAGGGATTTGGATGAGACCAGATTTACGATTTTCATGGATTCTAAAAAAATAGTAATCGCCGACTGTTCTTGGATAAATGATTTTGTGCGCGATTTGATTGAAGACAGGGTTGACGATGTCGCAGTAACACCACACTACGGAATTGCTTCTACCGCACAAGAACCAATCCTAGCATTTGCGTATGTCAAGGATAAAGTCATGTTTACTGGAGAATACCTTTTGGTGTTCAGGGACAAACGGAAAGACGATTTGGAAGTTATTCAAATTGTGAACAATGAACCCGAGGAGCGCAACACAAAACCAGCACAGGTATTGAGCATTACCGATAAGACAAAGAATAATATTGCTTTATCATACACCGTGCATTCACCATTTGGGGAATTAGAGTCAAAATTACACAGCTTAAATGCAACGAACATAGCAGCTGGAGGAATACTGAGCGGATCAGCTCTTAACAATGAATCAATTGATAGTCTCGAACGTTTGAACAAGTTGTCGGTAAATACTATTCATTTAGCCTCAGAGTATTCTATTTTCGGTATTAAATTACAATCACGAATATTGTCGAACTTAGAGTCATTGAAAGAGCAGAAAAGTATACTTCAGAAATTGAAATCACAGAATGAATTTCATGATGATAAAGATGATAACGTACAAGAAGCAAAATTGATCAAATTATTTGAAAAACAGAAAAAATTGGACGAAAGAATTGTATATTTGCAAAAGAAAATGTTTGATGGTTTGAATAAATATAATCGGAACAGATCATTACCATTGTCCGATGCTGAGAATTCATGGTTCAAGGAAATTGACAATGTTGATCAATTAGTCAATGGGACTGAAAGCAATGAAGCTAGTTTGACAGAAAAGATTGAAGCATTATCTTTGCAAGTTAAAATGATTCTTGAAAATGGGAAGGAGAAGGAAAAGAACACCACAACTAGTGTTTCACCTATAGAGCAATTGGAACTCGAGAAGAAATTAAGCAAAGTGAAAAATTGGTTAATTCGAGAAGATAAAGCTATAAAAGCAATCAAAGGTAAGTTAGAAAATTCATTAAAACTTGTCGATGAACAATGAAAATTAAGATAGAAGGTTTATTTAGTGTTTATGATTGGTTTTTTTTTTATTTTTTTCAGTTTTTTAATTGTAAATTTAAATGTAGACCATCATAGTAACGATTGTTAAAGTTTTGAATACATAATTTTGCCAGATCAAGTTGATCAAATCTTATGGAAACAGTGGTATTTTCAACGTTAAAATCAATATCCAAGACGTTGGTTATACCCAATTTCCCGCATTCTTCTTTAATATCTTCAATAATATCATCTTTGAGATGTTTATCATTAATAAATTCATCTTTTCTAAACATATTTCCAATGATAACCATCAGAGGTTGTCCCCTTTCTATTTCTTTTCCTTTTACCTTTGTCTTGTCATTATTGTGTGGTTTTTTCTGATTATCATTAAATTTGGCAAGTTCTACTCGTATAGTATTACCATTAAACAAAGTATTATCCATCATTTCAATAGCTAAATAAGCACTATCCAGTTGTGAATAAATTATCAAAGCATCCCCTTTAAATTTCCCATGTCTATCATTGTCTTCATGATACATTTTAATTTTCACTTTATTATCTTTATCAATTTGTATTTTACCAAATGTAGCAAATGCCTTTTCAATTTCATTTAAGGTTAAATTCTTAGGTAAATTAGAAATATAAATGGAATTATTTCTTCGTTTCTTATGGATTTGTTCATTTTTTAAATTATTCATTTCTGTTTTCAATTTTTCCATTTCTTGCTTACGTTGTCGTTTTATATCTTGTTTGTTAACATGTTCATCATCATCATCATCATCACCAGATTTGGACTCGGGTTCTTCTTCTTCCAGACGGAATCTTTTCTTGGAAGTTGTTGATATCCATTTATTTCTGATATAATTGAATTCATATTCATGACCATTTTTTTCAAATAGCCATCGATTTGATTCTTTATCAAGAACCAATCTTTCGTCTAATAATTTAACATCTATTTTCTCAAGATTCGATGGATGTGGAGGTCGTTCAGGGAAATCTTTACTCATGGAGTTAATGTGGGTTTGGAGGATTGATGATGGGATTGATGTTTATACATTAGAAGAGAAGAAGAAGGGAGGGCGTGCAAAATGGCGATGAAATTACAAAATCTGTGTCCAAATGAGAAGGAGGGAGAGTCCAACGAATCTCAGTTTTTGATCGCTCAAATTGATTCTCTTAGACAACAAACATCAAGTCAAATTACATATACACAACCCAGACGTACAGACACACACACACTCACTCGTACACAACACACATCTTATCAAGTGTGTTCTATTTACTTCTACCATTATAAGACTACAAAAATACTCCCAGACACACTCGTAACTGTCACCAATAATACTAAAGACTTAGGCCCTTATTACCATGACAGATATTGCTCCAACATCTGCAGCGACACCAAATGATTATATTTTAAATTTATCACCAGAACAAATTGAACATGATCAGAAAATTGGAATAAAAGCGATTCGATTATTTTTACAAAGTAAAACTTCCTATGATGTATTACCAGTGAGTTATAGATTGATTGTTTTGGATACTTCATTATTGGTTAAAAAATCCTTAACCATATTATTACAAAATAATATTGTTTCAGCACCATTATGGAATAATCAAACTTCGAAATTTGCAGGATTATTAACATCTTCCGATTTCATTAATGTCATACAATATTATTTCCAATTTCCCGAAAAATTTGAATTGGTGGATCAATTGACATTGGATGGATTAAGAGATGTTGAAAAGGCAATTGGAGTGGATCAAATAGAAACTGCATCTATACATCCATTTAAATCGCTTTATGAAGCATGTGTTAAAATGTTGGAATCAAAGGCAAGAAGAATCCCATTGATTGATGAAGATGAAAAAACTAAACGAGAAATTGTGGTTAGTGTTTTAACTCAATATAGAATTTTGAAATTTGTTGCCTTGAATTGTAAAGAAACTAAAATGTTATTAAAACCAATCAAAAATTTAATTGGATTGGGGGAACCTAAAAAAATAGCTACATGTACTATGAATACTCCAGTTATAGAAGTTATTCATTTGTTGACTGAGAATTCTGTTTCTTCAATCCCAGTTGTGGATGATCAAGGTAAATTATTTAATGTTTATGAAGCATTTGATGTATTATCATTGGTTAAAGGTGGTATGTATACTGATTTGGATTTGACAATTGGAGAAGCATTGTTGAGAAGACTGGAAGAATTTGAAGGGGTTCATACTTGTACAATGAATGATAGATTAAGCACAATAATGGATACCATTAGAAAAAGCAGATTACATCGATTGTTTATAGTTGATGATGAAGGTAAATTGATTAGTGTTATAACATTAAGTGATATATTGAATTATATATTATTTGGAGAAGATTAAGTTAATGTACAAACAAAGTTAATTCGTATGATAATAATGTATAGTTTGAAAAAAAAAGAGATAATCACGAAACTACAGTATAAAAGAAACAATAATCATAAAACGTAAAACATAACGAATAATATCTAATTTAAAAAAATCAAACCATATAAATAAATAAATATAAAAACAAAAAAATCAATCTAAATATTTCTTTCCAATCCTCTGAACATATCCAATACACAAAAATAATGACCCAAAATACCCAAAACCACACAAATATGCCATATATTATGACTTGCCATGAAATAATCAACCCACCAAAGGGATAAAAAGTTCCTACTGTATGGTGATTTTACAAGTTTTGATTTAAAATGCTTGTTAATTAAATCATGGAATTTTTCATCTTCATTCATTTCATCCTTTTCATTGGCATGTTCTTCAATTATTTCTTCAATTTCATCATGAAGTTCTTCAATTTCTTCTTCACCATCGTGTCCCAATTTTTCCAAAATAACATCAGTGGGTTGATAATGACGATTTTCCTTTGACAAATGTTCTTCAATAATGACATCATATCTCCATCTTTCAGGAATTAAACCACCATAAAACACAACCCCAAGAGAATACCAAATAAAACTCTTGTAGATCAAAGGAGCAACGAGTGACATTGATGATAAAACACTATCATAAAATGCTTTACAAATCAATGAAGAAGCACCCGAGGCAGATAATCCGACAAAGAAACCAATTCGAATCGAACGACATTCAGGTTTATCAAAATAAGGAGACCAATTGAAAGCAAGACCAGCTGCACCACAAATTATAGCACATACAACATAACTAAGCAATAATTTTGGGTATTGATATAATGCGCAATATTCAACGGTTAATATTGAGGAGGTAATCAATACGGTAATACCAGTATAATCGACACAAGCAAATGCTTTTCGAGTGGGGTAATGTGCAAAACATGAATAAGTGTGCCACATTGAAGAATTCACCAAACATTTAGCTGCAGCAAGTAAAAACCCATATACGATCAAATTGTCATTTCGTGAGTTTCGTTGGAAAACATCAGTTGAAGGGAAATGATAAATACAGATGTAAAGAACCACAATCAAACCAATTATATGGGACCAAATGTTCATTGATTCATTATGATTGAAATGAAACATGGATTTCCACATCTCTTTGTGACTCAAGGAAAATCGATACCCTGTTATAATGTACTTGTTTTCTCTCCACATTAACGGTAACTCATAATAATGCAAGTATCTATTTTCCGCATTTCGCAAAGCCCGGTTAAAGTTGAAAAACCGAAGCTGACTGAACACCGCATCGTGGCTGTAGTCATCTGTTGCTGCAGGCTTATTTTCTTTGATGAAATCGTCAATAGCCAATAATTTTTCATCGAAATATTGTATGGTGGTTATAATTTTCTTGGACAAGATTTCACGTTTGTTGATGAATTTGTAATCCTCATCCTCTTGCCTGTTACAACTCCCATCACAATCTTCTTCATAACCATAATCATCATCATCATCATCATCAACATCAACATCATCTTCATCGTCAATAACCGCGGAATTTGAAAATAAATAATTGTATTGATCATCCAACAATTGGTACAAATTATCTAGATTGGAAGATGAATGGCACAAGACAGATTTCTTGATCAAAGTTAATCTTTGGTAGACTTGGTTTAATTTGGTTGCTGAGAATTGTCTGAAATGTTGGATACTTGCAGATGAAGATGTTCGACTATGGCCCACCACATTCCCCTTTTTGACCTGTTGTTGAATGAATTCTTTTTCTTCATCATTGAACTTGAAGAATTGTTCAAAACGAACCAACCTCGACTCAATAGATGAAATGAAATAATCTAGCTTTTCCACTAATAATTCTTCTGCTGTGTCAATAACCTTGGATGTACTGCCGGATCGGTTGAATCTGTTCCTGGTCCCAGAATTGTCATTGGGGAGTTCAAGAGACGAGGTGATGATAGTGGTGGTCGTGGTTATGGTCATGACTTTGAGAATATATATAAGCGAGCCTTGTCTTGGGGGGGGGGGGGTCTCTTCTTCTCCTGAGTTATGGTCAAGAAGAAAAGTGAATAAAGGAGAGGAAGATCAAACTGAAAGAAAAATTAAAGGATAAATTTCTCCCACATAAAACTTTATGAGAATGCGACCGAGAAACATTCGTGCGTTTCTTTTTTTTTTTCCTTCTTTCTTTGTTGTCTCGGCAAGACTTCACCGATCTTTCCTCCGACCTACCCAACCAACCAGCCCAGGCCCAGGCCAAGTATAGACACAAGCATACGTCCCAGATGTGATACAGACAGACAGAAAGGGGTGCAGCACATTTTTTTTTTTGGGTGGGTATGTGTACGATGATGAATGGTGAGATACAGTTTTCTCTCCCCACCAACAATTACTAAAGCACTAGCATTGTCCAAAAAACAAGAATTGAAAAGTATATGAGTGATCATTAATTTTTACACTAGTGCGCCAGAACTATTCCTACCAACTCTAGTAAATAATTTAATACCAGTGCGTCAAAATTATTAATACCAATGGAAAATATATTTTAATACCAGTGCTCACTAATTGTTCAAACCAATTTTGGCTGCTTTTTGGTATGAAAATTAAGGGTCACGTGTTATGAATAATTTTGTCGCATTAGTATGAACAATTTTGTCCGCCTTAGTATGAACATTTTTCTACAAGTACTATGAATAATTTTGTCTTCCATGTATGAATAATTTTAGCGCGCTAGTTTGAAATAAAAATAAAAAGACTGTATACGGCAAACGTGTCCTTCCTCATTTTGATTCGAAGAAAGAATTTTAACAGAAATTGTATCAGCCTGCCTCCCATCCCCCTATTGTAGTGGGTATTCTTTTCGTAACCTAAATTGACTGCCCCCCTATTTATTTATTTTTTTTTTTTTTTTTGTTGGTTGCTTTTTTTTTTACCATCACATGTTAAATTGTTGTGTACGAGATGCAAACAGTATGGGAACGAAAAAGTTTTATTGGTCCCCAGTCTTTATGTAGAAGTTTTCATCTTGACTGATTATTTTTATTCTATAATTCCTGTCAAAAGATGTAATATAGAGAAAGAGCATTGTGATTGATCAATCAATCTAAGGGGGAGGGGGGCTCTTTCTGTCTTTTTTTTGACGTTGTGGCTCAAGTGGTGCTATTTCTAAAGTTTCTTATACTTCATGAAATCCTCATGAAATCCCATCCGGAATTAAGCGCGGGTTCCTTGGAGTAGATCTCGACTTTAGAGAAGTGAACCCAGGGGAGTTGGTGAATTACAATAGAACCAGACAATAAATTTTGAACCCTGGTGTTCAATAAACAGAATACCTTCAAATTGGCATCGTTTAAATTGTCCATTCAATTTGTTCTTCATTTATATATTTTTCGTTCCAGAAACTGACCATGGTACACGATTGTGAGAAGTGGTTCCGTTTGTGCGCTAGCGCACACTCCAAGAAATGCGCAAGCGGAAATTGGTGCTTATTAGTGTATGTACCAATTTATTATTTTACTTAAAATAAATGAAACATTTCGTTTCTAAGATGTCATTATCCCATCTTATACGAGCAGAAATTCTACTATGTATAATTGACTCGACTAGTTGTAATTTATGCTTAAAATTGACAGACCCCAGTTGTCTTAAGTGAAAGGTAGCCTAAATTGGGGGATTTATTTTTTCTTATCTTTTTCTGGGGGGAAGCAATATTTACTAGTAGTAGTTTACATCTCACCCACGTGCCAGTGAACGTGGTAGCAATCCTCCACACATTTTATTTTACACTCACAAATACCCACACCTCGATAGTCTGTGCAACGCAAACTGTAACTTCACTAAGAACAACTTGTTTTTGTTAAGCCATAGAAAGCGGGATAATATAATTCTTGATAATCATTTAAGTATATCACTTTTTCTTTCTGTTTCCAATTTCACAAATACTATCTGATTAGTTTAGTTCAGAAATACTGAAAAAAAAGGACAGAGAGAAAAATTTTTCGTCGACATTCTGCATACAAGAAAAAATAGAAACGAAATCAACAGTCACGTGTAGAATCATCCACCTGTTATACACACACACACCAATTTTTTTTTTTTTTCTTTCATTTCTTCTGTTCAAAGGTCATCATCATAATCAACCACTCTTGTGGACCACTCGGGCTTTCAACATAGTCACATGAACTAGAAGAAGAAAAAGAAGAAGAAGAACAATGATGATTGAAATGGATAGTAGTTATGTGAAGGCAACCCACTTGAGTCTAAAACTCCATATCAATTTGAAGGGCCGCAATGATTTATTGTTGAAATATTTAAAATCACCATCGCAACAACATCATCATCTCGAACCTCCACAACATATTCTCAAACAAAATAGATCATATACATCATTATCTTCCAAATTATCCCCTCGCAACTATAGGACTCATAGACGGAGTAGTACATCAACAAAACTACTGCCAAAACAACAGCAACGACCGGAAGAACCCAATCAAATTATCGTACCCAATCAATGTATCAGATGTGATCCAGAAATCGTAATAATTCTAATAAATCGAATGTTGACATCTTTAATCAAGATCAACGACACTACCACCACAAATACTCCACCAACAAGATTCCATAGTAAAACTCCTCCAGCCATCCAAATTTTTTCATACCTCAATAGATTACGAAAGTTCAACAGTTTAAATTCCAATATATTGTTAACCACTGTTTATTACATAGACGTATTATCATATAATTATGCTTGTTTCAGTTTGAATTCATGGACAGTACATCGTTTCTTGTTAGTAGCAACAATGATTGCACAAAAGGCTTTGGAAGATTTTTTTTATACAAATGATCATTATGCCAAAGTAGGAGGGGTCACATTACAAGAGTTGAATTGCTTAGAATTGGATTTTTTACAAAGAATAGATTGGAGAACCATTCCAATACATAATCCAAATGTTCAACAGTTGTACTATCACAAATTAGTTGAAATGACGGGTAAATCATCCGCAAGTAATGATGACACAGAATACAAGTTTACAAAGTTTGTCATGAATACAGACGATGCAAAGAATTATGAACAAGATAAAGTAACAAAAGATGAAGAAGAACAGGATGTTGATGAAGACGAAGATGAATGTTTCTATGACAGTGACGAGGATGATGAGGATGATGAGGATGATGTTGACGAAGAGGAGGAGGAAGAAGAAGAAGAAGAAGACGATGATGAGGAAGACGATGGCGATGAGAAAGAAGAATGGACAGAAGATAAGTTGGCCAATGGATATAAGGACGATGAAATGGAACAAGTTGACAATGTTGCTGATGAATTACCGGACATTCCCATGTACAAATACGATAGTCATGGGCTTAGCATAGACGGAACTTCCTCACCTCATTTGAAACGAAGGTATAGCAGCGATTAGACAGGCGCTTTGCTGCGATTGATTTCAGAAACACATTCAAATATCTTCCATGAGCATGGTGGGAGAATTATTTTTCATTTTTATATGGGTATATACTTAAGGGATTAAAATGTATTATTATTTACTATTTCTATGCATGACACAATTGCATAGAATTTACATTGACAGATTCAAGAAAGTAATATTGTCGCAATGCTGTGTTTGTAAGGATCCTCAATCATAGCCAACTTTAAAGTATTATAATTCCTATAAACAAGCTCGTTTAGAAAAGAATCAGGTTATTGGTCAAAATAGGATATTGATTGTCTCTAAGAAACAGAATATACAGGTCAAGGAATAAATAAATAAATCGTATGTAGATGTTTATTCATTGAACATAACAGATGATGTCATGTCATTGTCGTGCATGAACCATTCATTTGACAGGAATTCAAAATAACACATCAGGTGTCGGAAATGTATGGTGTATAAAGTGAAACATAACCCTCCCGCCCAACCGGCGAGCTAGTCCCTTATTTCCGTACATTTTGTTAAAACGGCAAAGCGGTATTAAGAAAAAGTGTAGATCGCTAGTACCGGTTTTTAGCTGGTTGTGATTATTTCAGATCGAAGTTCCGTCTAAAAAAAAGAACATTCGCTTCTAGACCAATCACCATACCAACTCAGATTCATTCTTGTACAGGCGAATTGTACATAACCCCTCCTAAGTTGGGTGTTGGAGCACAAGAAAGTAAAAAATAGACCATAATTACATATACTGTATCTGATTAGATGCACGGATATTACGGTCAAATATTTCACGGCTAGACACTAACCTTAACTTTCCCTTTGTTTTTTTTTGCATTTTGGTTTTGGTTTAACATGAGCAAGCACTGAATAAACACTGCCATTCTTTAATTTTTTTGATAATTTCAGACTTAAACAATCCCTATTATTCATATTAGTAAAGATTAACAAAGCAAAATAACAACACAAATTAGGACTATTCCAGCGGGGGGCTGAAAAATAAAAGAATGAAAGTATGAAAGTCAAAAAAAGATAGGACTTCTAGTTCCCGTTTGTTTAGCAATGGCCATAGAAAAAAACCGGGATCCCGAAAAGTTTATTAAATTCGCGCACTAATATTTTATTTTTATTTTTACTTTTTGCAGTTACGATATTGAAAGTACAAAGTTTCCCTTCTAACACAATAGTAAAAGCTTAATGTCTTTCGTACAAACTATGGGTGAAAAAGCGAAGAAGAAAAAAAAAAAGTTAAAGTGTTATCCGCATAAACAAAAAGCTTGTATCCGTGTTCATAACCATTGCCTTTTTGTCACTAATAGCGGGAACCTTCAATAAGTGGTTTTGCGCATTATTATTTATATATAGAGAATATGGACCCCCCGGCTGATCCACAGTATATAAGTTGCGAAAGTTTTCCTTAACTATTTTTAATTTTTTTTTTCTTTGTTTTTGTTTGTTCGATCCACAACCAGTTATGCCACAAACAGAGGAAGGATCAACTGCTTCTTCAATTAGAGAATACGATGCTCAATATCATGAGCAACAACAAAATCAACAAAGAAGAGAAGAGAGCTTAAAAGGGGACTACGATGAAAACGATGAAGAATCAAGACGTTTACATTTAGTTCGAACAATATCTGCCATTGAAGGTCATGAATTGGATGAAAAACTAGATTCAATTTCAAGAGAAATTTCAAGACAAGTAACTAATAAGGAAGGAGATTTCCAATTGAATTTGGATGAATTTAATTTGGGGAAAATTTTAGCCAATTTTGTTTATTTTGCTAAAAAGCAAGGTATTGCTTTGAGGAAAAGTGGTGTCACTTTCAAAGACCTTACTGTTTATGGGGTTGATGATTCTGTTGCCATTGTGCCTACCGTTTTGGATTTATTGAAAGGTCCCGTGGCAATTATTAATGAAACTATACGTGCTTGGAAAACACCAAAAAGAAAGATTTTGAAGAATTTGAATGGGTTTGCCAAACCAGGTGAGATGGTTTTGGTTCTTGGTAGACCAGGTGCTGGTTGCACCACGTTCTTGAAAACTATGAGTGGTACTGATTTCGATTTGTATAAAGGATTAGATGGTGATATTAGATACGATGGTTTGCCACAACACGAAATGATCAAATTGTTCAAGAATGATTTAGTTTATAATCCTGAATTGGATATCCATTTCCCCCATTTAACAGTTGACCAAACTTTGAGTTTTGCTATCGGTTGCAAAACTCCAAATATTAGAATTAATGGTATTACCAGAAAACAATTTATCGATGCCAAAAAGAAAATTTTGGCCACCGTGTTTGGTTTGACACATACATACCATACCAAAGTGGGGAATGATTATGTCAGAGGAGTTTCTGGTGGTGAAAGGAAAAGAGTTTCTATTGCCGAAGCATTGGCATGTCAAGGATCCATTTATTGTTGGGATAATGCAACTAGAGGTTTAGATGCTTCCACCGCATTGGAATTTGCTTCAGCAATTAGAACTTCTACAAAATTATTAAAAACCACAGCATTTGTTACAATTTATCAAGCTGGTGAAAATATTTATGAAAAATTCGATAAAGTAACCATTCTTTATGATGGTCAACAAATATATTTTGGTCCAGCCAATAAGGCCAAGAAATATTTTGAAGATATGGGATGGGAATGTCCTGCAAGACAATCAACTGCTGAATTTTTAACAGCATTGACTGATCCCATTGGTAGATTCCCCAAGAAAGGTTGGGAAAATAAAGTTCCACGTACCGCTGCTGATTTTGAAAATTATTGGTTAAATTCTCCAGAATATAAAAACTTGATTCAAGAAATTGACGAATATAATAACCAAATTGATGAAGATCAAATAAGACATGATTACTATGAGTCTGTGAAACAAGAAAAGCAAAAAGGGGCAAGAAAATCATCCCCATTCACCATTTCTTATTTTGAACAATTGAAGTTATGTTTTATTAGAAGTTTCCAAAGAATCAAAGGTGATAAAGCTTATACAATTACCCTCGTGGGTGCTGCAGTGAGTCAGTCTTTTGTTGCTGGATCGTTATATTACAATACCCCCAATAATGTTTCTGGTGCATTTTCCAGAGGTGGGGTTATTTTCTTTGCCGTTTTATTTATGTCTTTAATGGGGTTGGCTGAAATTTCTGCATCTTTCAGTAACAGACAGATTTTAATGAAACAAAAGAATTATTCTATGTATCATCCTTCAGCAGATGCCCTTTCTCAATTCGTGATGGCTGTTCCAATCAGTATTATTATCAATGTTTTTTTCGTTATCATCTTGTATTTCTTGTCCAATTTAGCCCGTGAAGCTGGTAAGTTTTTCATTTGTTATTTGTTTGTGGTGTTGTTACATTTAACTATGAGTTGTATGTTCCAAGCAATAGCAGCCATTCATAAAACAATTGCCGGTGCTAATGCTCTTGGTGGTATTTTCATGTTGGCATCATTGATGTATTCATCATATATGATTCAACGTCCATCAATGCACGGTTATTCAAGATGGATATCTTATATCAACCCTGTTCTTTATGCGTTTGAAGCCATTATTGCTTCAGAATTCCATGGAAGAAGAATGTCATGTACTTCACAATATTTAACTCCATCGGGTCCAGGATATGAAAATGTTGGTGAAGGTGAACAAGTGTGTACATTTCCTGGTTCTGTTGCTGGTCAATCTTGGGTTTCAGGAGACCGGTATTTGGAAATTTCTTATACTTATCGATTTTCCCATGTTTGGAGAAATTTGGGTATATTGATTGGATTTTTGGCTTTCTTTTTGGGTGTAAATGTTTTAGGTACAGAATTTGTTAAACCGATTGTTGGTGGTGGTGATAAATTATTATTCTTAAGAGGTAAAGTTCCAGATCATATTGCCTTACCATCAGAAAAGCAAGAAGAAGACATTGAATCCTCGGGAAAGAATAGTTCTAGCACTGAATTAGAAAAGCAAGCACCATTACCACCACCAGTGAAGGATGGTGGAGATGAAGATAATGAAAACAAGGATGCTGGATTGGCTGTCAAAGATGTCTATGTTTGGAAAAACGTCGACTACATTATTCCATATGAAGGTAAACAACGTCAGTTGTTGAATGACGTCAGTGGGTTCTGTATTCCTGGTACTTTGACAGCATTAATGGGGGAGTCCGGTGCAGGTAAGACTACTTTATTGAATGTTTTGGCTCAACGTATTGATTTTGGAACCATTACTGGTGATATGTTAGTTAATGGGAAACCTTTGGATTCTTCATTCAGTCGTCGTACCGGATATGTTCAACAACAAGATATTCATGTTGAAGAAGTTACAGTGCGTGAATCTTTACAATTTGCTGCAAGATTAAGAAGATCAAATGATGTTTCTGATGAAGAGAAATTGGACTATGTTGAAAAAATCATTGATGTTTTGGATATGAAAGGTTATGCCGATGCCATTGTTGGTAAATTGGGAAATGGTTTAAACGTTGAACAACGTAAGAAATTGTCCATTGGTGTCGAATTAGTTGCCAAACCTTCATTACTTTTGTTTTTGGATGAACCAACTTCAGGTTTAGATTCTCAAAGTGCTTGGTCCATTGTTAAATTGTTAAGGGAATTGGCCAATTCTGGTCAATCAATTTTGTGTACTATCCATCAACCTTCAGCTACATTATTTGAAGAATTTGATAGATTATTATTGTTGAAAAAAGGTGGTATTGTCACATATTTTGGTGATATTGGACCAAGATCAAGTGTTCTTTTAGATTATTTCGAATCCAATGGTGCCCGTCATTGTGATGATAACGAGAATCCTGCAGAATATATCTTGGAAGCTATTGGAGCTGGTGCCACTGCTTCAACTAGTTTTGATTGGGGTGAAATTTGGGCTTCATCTTCTCAAAAAATTGATGCTGATAAGAAACGTGATCAATTAATTGAAGAATCAAGTCAAAGAACTACATCTGGAGGTGAATCAGAAAAAGAGCTTAAGAAATTGAAGCAAAAATATGCTACTCCATATTGGTATCAATTCCGTTATACACTTCAAAGAAGTACCATGATTCTTTGGCGTCTTCCACAATATGCCATGTCGAAAATTATGATGATGACATTGAGTGGGTTATTCATTGGTTTGGTTACTTTTTACAATATTAGTCATTCATATACGGGAAGTAGAAATGGGTTGTTCTGTGCTTTCCTTTCTGTCGTTGTTGCTGCACCAATTGCAAATATGCTTATGGAAAGATTCAGTTATGTTCGTGCCACTTTTGAAGCAAGAGAGCTGTTATCAAATACTTATCATTGGTCATTACTTATGATCTCCAATATTCTTCCTGAAATTCCATATTTATTTGTTGGTGGAACCTTCTTTTTTGTTTGTGTTTATTTCCCAGCTATTAGAGGTGCAAGTTCACAAGCAGGTATTTTCTATTTCACAGAAGGTATATTCCTTCAATTATTCACAGTCACATTTAGTGCTTGTATTTTATTTATTGCTCCTGATTTAGAAAGTGCTTCAGTGATTTTCTCCTTCTTGTATACCTTTGTTGTTGCCTTTTCAGGAGTTGTTCAACCAGTTAGTCTTATGCCTGGTTTTTGGACATTTATGAATAAAGCATCCCCCTATACTTATTTCATCCAGAATTTGGTTGCATCATTCTTACATGGAAGAACAATTACATGCAGTGCTTCTGAATTGTCTCATTTTAATCCTCCATCTGGTCAAACATGTCTTGAATATGCCGCGGCTTATCTTTCACATAATGATGGATATTTGGTAGATAATTCAGCTACTACCGATTGTCAATATTGTCTTTACAGTAATGCCGATCAATATTTGTTAACTGTTCAAACTAAATATTCAAATAGATGGAGAAATATTGGGTTTTATTTTGCTTATATTATTTTCAACGTTGGATTTTGTTTGGTTCTTTACTATTTCATTCGTTATAAGAAAGTGTTAAAAGGATTACCGGGACTTTTACTGAGATTGAAGAGATCTAAGAAATAATGAAAGAGTCGATAGAGAGTGATTGAAAGATATATACAAAACCGACTTCTTTTATTTATTAGTGAACCTGTTGGTGAGTGTTTTATAGATAGATAGGTAGAGAGAAATTAATAATTCAATACATCTAATTACCTGTTTCCAACTTTAAAACATATTCGTCATCATCGTGACTACAGTACTGGTACTTCCGGAAATGAAAACGACTCATATTTGATCGAGATCCCATTTTCAACTTTGGGAACGTGCACTGAATCTGAATCATCAAAAATGACCTTCAATTGCAACTTCACTTGTATCCCAACCGTGTGTGCCTTCAACCCTCGGTGTTACTAAACCCGAAACAACTACGTTCAATGCTCATGAATCCAACGTTGTTCCTTGTTTGGACGGCAATGTTTTTGAATCCGGCTAATTACGCTCTAGTTACCGGAAATTGGCGTTTTTTCAAGTTATGGTTTATCTGCCTTCAATATTGGAGAATCACTGTGTATGTCAATCTCGATTCTAATATTACGCATCTCCTATTTTTGGGTACTTTGGTATAGTTTGTATCCTTGGAAACCACACTTACTTTATATTTCCCTAGTCCTTCGAGACAATTCATGGTTTCGCTAATAGACTAATTACCATGTAATTTGAAAGCTATATGACGTACAACCCAGTGATAATTTACAAATATAATTGTAGGGTTTATCGTTTAATTGAGTTGAAGACTGGACTTTATATTATTTAGTGGTCGTGCGTGGTGTCACAATTTTGACGAGTTAAGTATGTCCCGTTCAAACTGAAAGGACACACCAATTATTGTGAAATTACTGCTTTGGAAATGTTATTGTCCCCTTGGGTACGACCCGAAACAGTAGAGGAAATTGGACCAATGGAGGAAGTAGTCATATTCGAATAGTATAGTAATAGTAGTAGTAATCAATCACTTAGTAGTTAATTATCGTTCCCATTTACTTTCACACTCATTAGTAGACCAAGGGAAAAAACCCTAGACTACTTATACTATCAAGATGGCCATCCTCCCTACCACTGGGTCCCTCTATTGCGAGAAGTGTTACAGGTACACAACCATGTTAACACAACTCTGTTACAAAGATCCCTTACACAGCGTAACCAAGTTACAGTTAAGCGTCGTTTTGTACATCACAATACTATGTCAAGTATCACTAACATCAACCAAAAGTTTATGCATCTGATATTCTTGCCCTATCCATGTCCTGCATATAGCAGTTCAGCTTCAACAGCAGTGAAACGTGTTGGATTAAAGGTCTGTTAGGGACACGACCTATATCATTAAAATGAAAAGCAGAATCAGTAGCAGGTGTTGAACTCATGATAGTTGTATATATCGTTAGATACCCACTTCCAAGCTCTTATAAAGAGGGAAAATATCGGGTCTATTTATACCCATGAGTATACCCTGCTACTAATTCTGCAGAATATATAAGTCACACAT